>JPJW01000737.1:0-19700 GCA_000750755.1 Pseudogymnoascus sp. VKM F-4513 (FW-928)
GGGGGTTGAGTGGGGGTGGAGAGGAGCTAGGGATCTTAGGTGTCGGTGCTGGATTTTGAGGGATCTTTTGCGATTGAGGTGTTATGGCCTTGGTTTGGAGGAAAAGGTGTTACTTATGATATACCCAATACATCTATCTCGTTCTTTCAAAGTCTTTCGTTCACTTCATCTCCAATCAAGGCGTTACTTCCTTCCTATCCAGTCTTGGTGTTAATTTATAGACAAGTAAACTACAGAATTGCCTACAGCGCGATATGAGACAACCCCCTGCTACATACGTGTGAGAGGAACATCGCTGTCTCAGATGCCTCCGTCTAATTTTTTGTTTGCAGATACAACACAGAGATTTCAAAATACAAGACAAGTTCCCACATGTCTAAATCTCATAGCTACAGATGTAAGAAAATGAAACCGTGCTGTCCACGTTACAATTTTTGCCTCTCATTTAAAAACCACCTAGTCATGAAGACAATCAATCGCTATAATTCGCTATCCTTGCACTTCATATCAATACCATGCCTTACTCCAGTCCATCTCTGCAAAAAACGAAGACGAAACGAACAACATCACAAGGGGATCGGATTTAGGATCGGATTTATTCTGATGACTCGAAAAATGACGTTGTCAGCACACCCCTCGTCGTCAGCAATAAATGTCGTGGCTGTCGGGACCTGGATGGGCGCATCTTTTCCCCGATTGGTACGCGCGCATACACCCATCAGCGACCTTCCCTTTTTGACAAGAGCTTATCACCAATGACACGCGACGCTAGCACAGACACCCAGTGGGACACCGCGTGGCATTCGTGATCTCGCCCTGTGCAACGTAATCCCACTGCGAATCTCCCATGTTTGTTATTACTTATATATAGTTGGTATTGCCGGCCGCTGTCATTTTATGGTTTGTATCTTTTCCTGCGTAGCCTGCTTGGTATTGTTGTCGTTCTTACCCGCCGTTGCGGAACACAATTACACGCGGCTGTGACCCGAACTCGACGACGACGGCATGGCACATCATCATGAAGAATCAGAGAATGAACCGCTCCTCCCGGGCTCTAGGCAGCGAAGATCGTCCGCGCCTGCCTTGCCAACGCTGCATGATCCGCGCCTCATCATTGCCCTCCTCGTGGGCGTGATGTTCGTCATTAACTTCGGCGCCTACATGATGACCATGCCCACATCTCGCATCTACGAGGACATCATCTGCCACCACTACTACGACGACCTAGAGGGCTCGTCCCACCTCTCGCTTGACGTCCCGATTGACGAGGAACTCTGCAAAGTTGGCCCCGTCCAGACCGAGCTCGCCACGGTCATTGGAGGCGCCTTTGTCGCGGAATCCCTTCCAAGTCTCCTGTTCACTATACCCTATGGAGTCCTCGCAGACCGCATTGGTCGCAAACCCGTCTTCATCCTTTCCGTGTTTGGGATCATGCTCACTGAGATCTTTCGTCTCGGCATCTGCTGGTGGTGGCGCGTGTTTCCCCTTCGCCTCGTCTGGGCCATGCCCATCTTTCAGCTGGTTGGAGGCGGCAGTGCCGTCGCCTCCGCTATGATCTTTGCCACTGTTGCCGATGTTGCGACGTCGGATAACCGCGCCCAGGTCTTCATGATAATAATGAGTGGGAGCTTAACAGCTCAGATCTTAGGACCCATACTCTCAAGCAGCCTCATGAAGTGGTCTTCATATCCACCAATGATTCTAGGAATATTCATGATAGGCGTTGGTGCAATATGCTTTCTCTTCGTGCCCGAATCTCTGCACGCCGGCGCAGCCAAGCCTGCCGCCATGTCCCCTCCGGTATCACCCCGCACCATGTCTCCGTCTCGCCCGGAGACCGGCCTTCATACCGTCGTCAAGAAATTCCTCCAAGCAGCCGTAGACTCGACATCAATTCTAAACTCGACCCCGGCAGCCCTCCTCCTATCTACCTTTTTCATCGTCGTCCTCGCTATACAAATGGTCCAACTCGCCCTCCGCGACATCTCGGTCCGCTTTCACTGGTCCCTCGCGAAGTCAGGCTACCTCTTGTCCGTCCGCGCCGCGATTGATATGACTGTCATCCTCGTCATCATCCCGGTCGCCTCACACCTCCTCACCCACCCACGCGGACCCGGCCTCTCCACTCGCGCAAAAGACTATCTCCTCGCCCTCCTCTCCGTCTCCGCCATGGTCATAGGGTGTGTTATCCTCGCATTCTCACCACCACTAGCGCTCGTTTTAACCGCTCTTGCCATGTTCTCGCTCGGAAGCGGGTTTATGGGCTTGTGTCGCGCGCTGCTCACGGAGCTCGTTCCAGGGGACAAGGTCGGGAGTCTATACGCGGCGGTTGGGGTCGTGGAGATTTTGGGGAGTATTATAGGTGGGCCGGGGTTGGCTAAGTTGTATGGTATTGGAATAAAATGGGGAGGTCTCTGGAGGGGAGGACCGTTTTGGCTGGTTGCTGTTGTGGGGGTATGGTGTATTGGTGCACTATTGGGGGCGAGGAGGGCGGAGGGGAAGGAGGAGAAGAATGTGGATGGGATAGATGCGGAGGAAGATGAGAGTACACAAACTTTGCTGTGAAAAGTTGACACATCTTGGTGGCGTATGGAGTTTGGGCCTGTTCGGCGAGGGGTTCGCAGAACGCGGTTGTTGATTTTGGGTGGGTAAACTGTGTATAAATAGTATACTTGGAAGAATAGGTATAGATAATCAACAACAACTTCTCTCGAAATAGAAAGGCTTGTTAATAGAACCATTCATCATATGAAAACCCATGTTTCCTTTCCACAATTGGCGTAGAAAACGACTTGCGTGGGATATATGCACGGTAAATAGGAGTAATATGCATTATAAATATCGAATTATTAGCAGAGTTTTTCGTCTCCCGGCTCTGATTGATGTATTCCTATATATTTAACAAATTCTGCCCTTTTAAATGGTTTGCTGAGCGGAAGTTGAGAATTGGCCCCTGTTGTCCATAATTACCCTATGAGGCTAGTTCCCCGTGCGGGGATTGCCGTCGACATTTTGGGTTGTCCATGGCCGCGATAGCTGCAAAACTATTTCTCCATCAGAGCTACTCAATTGCGACGACAACAATGATTCCGTGGGTTCTACCCTCATTACCATCATTAGCTGGACCATACTCATCCATGTAGTCATTTTCCCACCTGTGCCATATAATCTCCCCTCACAATGCGCTCGCACCTAACGCGCACCGTCTTCCGGCGCCTCCTCCGCAACGAGGGCTTCAACTTCAACTGTCCCCATCGTCCCGCCCTTCACAGCCTACGATGCGGCGCCGTATCCGCCCTGCAGCCGTCCGCCCGGCGCTCCGTTTCCGTCTTCGGCTTTTCACCTAAGCCCGAACGCGGCATCAAGGATCCGGACATGGACCCGGGTTTCTCGACGCTACTCGATCTGGGCCTGATGAACACGTTGCGTGCGCGCTCGCCGCCGGCCGAGGACCTCGCGAAGGCGTTTCGACAGTTTGTGGCGCACAAGGCGGGGCTGAAGGAGCCGATCAATACACTGCAGGCGTCGTATGTGCTGCGGACTTTCCAGCACTTGAGGGACACGAATAGTGCGGAGCCAGATTTTGGGCTGAAGACGTTTGATTTGAAGCGCGCGAGAGATGCGATGAAGGTTCTTCCTGCGAAGCCGTCGAGCGAGCATGTCGATTTTGCGAGGGAGGTGTTTCAGGAGCTCAGGCGGAGAGTGGGGAAGGAGAATCCGGGGGGGTTGCTGGTGGAGGCGAGGGATTTTGTGAAGGTGCTTACGGCGACGGGGAATACACTGGAGGCGAGGGACTATCTCGTTCAATATCTGGCCGAGGGGAAGGAACTCAATGACCATGGCAGCAAGCAGGTCAAGACGATGTGGTTATACCTGATGGAGGGGTTTTCTGCAGAAGGCAATGAGGCGGAGCTGGCTAGAACTTTCGACATGGCTTCTGCGAGTGGGTTGCAGTATGATGCCGCCGTGCAGGATATCATGACGAGCTTCTATGCGTCCAGGAATAATGTAACAATGGCCAAGGAGTGGTTCACCAAGCCGATTGCGCCAAAGGCTACCGAGGAAGTTGCATATCCCAGAGCGTCAACGCTGTTGTCCATATTGCATTTTGCCCTCCGCAACAACGAGTTGGAATGGCTAAACCCTATATTTCGATCAATCGTCCAGTCAAATCCAGATAAGGCAAACTGGGATGTTATTTTACTTTGGGCAGCGGAAGGGTTGGAGAAGGGGCCCGAGGAGGTGGAACGCATGATGGATGTCATGGCACGACACAACGATGAGAGTTATAAGCAGCCAGATATGGATACCTTCAACAAGCTAGTTGAGTCCGCCATTTTGAGGAAGAACCATTACCTGGCTGAGAGGTATGTTGCGCTCGCCGAGAGACGTGGCATCCGGCCAAATGCCAAGACATACATTATGCAAATGGACTACCGCATCGACGCTCAAGATCTGTCCGGTGCTCAGGGCGCATATGATGCACTGAGAGCCGAGGATCTTTCTGAAAGACAAGATATCCCCGTCGCCAACAAGTACATACGAGCTCTGTGCTCTGCATCCTCTCCAAACTACGACAAAATCATGTCAGTCGTGACCGACCTCGAGGAGCGAAACGCACGCCTGGAAGCAGACACACTATCCTCCCTCGTCATACTCCACCTCAAGCGCGGCGACATGGCCGAAGTAGTCAACTCGCTCCAGCGCAACGTCTTCCACCACGATCTCGAAGACCGCGACCGCACTCGCGACGCCATCCTCGACTACTGCCTCGACCGCAGCAACAGCACCGCACAGGTCTGGGACGCCTACACCGTGCTGCGCAGCGTGTATCCCGAGACCGGGCGTGAGCTGCGCACGCGGCTCATGACCGAGTTCTTTGACCGCCGTCGCCCCGATATGGCCTGTCACGCCTTTGGACACATGCGGCAGCATGATATCCCGGAGATCCGGCCAAATATCGACACGTACGTGGCCTGCTTCTTGGGGATTGGGAAGTGTACGGATGAGGAGAGCCTGGATATGGTGCACAATATGATGAAGATGGATTCGACGGTGGAGCCGTCGACAAAGCTGTACAATTCGCTGATGGCGGCGTTCACGGCGGTGGGCGATGCGGACCGCGCTCTGGATTTCTGGGTCGACGTCACGAATAGCCGCGAAGGGCCTAGCTATGCGAGTCTGGAGATGGTGTTCCGGGCCTGCGAGAAGAACGATTTTGGCGAGAAGCCTGCAAAGGAAATTTGGGGCACGATGAAGAGGATGGAGATTGAGATTACTCCAGAGGTGTTTAATGCGTACGTGGGGGCTTTGGCGGGACAGGGTCTTGCTGAAGAGGTTAAGAAGTTGATTGAGGGGATGGAGGAGGACGTGGATTTCGGACCGGATGTTAATACGTAAGTGATATTCCCGCATATCTTATAGGATGATTGGCTAACTGAGGCTTAAGGTTGGGTATATTCTACAACGTCGTTCCAGGGCAGACTAAGAAGGATGCAGTTGAGGCTTGGGGTCAAATGACATATCCAGAAATCTGGGCTGAGCTAGAAAAGATTGGCAAGGTGCCAGATGCTGAAGACGATTACGACGTGTTCAATATTGTACGAGAGTGGAAAGCATGAGATGTATATATAAGAAATGTTTATTGTATATAATAGAATAGACTAGCTCTATCAAATATATGGGGTATGGGGTATTTATAACAAGTGCTGCTGCGAATCCTCATTCGTCCACCTTTTAGCTTGCTTCATCATTCAACTTCTCTTTCTCTTCTTTTGGTGCTCTTTTTTCTCCTGCTCCTCCTTTTTCCACCTTCTCATGCAGCTCTTGCATTTCTGGTCACTGTAATGCCTCGGGGAACCCACACAACGGCGGCAAAGCTTCTGGTGCGTGGCACAATAACGTCCTCCAGGGACGGTGGGATGGTCTTTGATGCGGCAATTGTGTTTGCCGTTGCGGTTGCAAAGGGGTTGGCTGTTTGTGCGGAAGGTTTGTAGAAGAGCCCGCTCCATCTGATTGGCAAGTTTCTTTATCCCCGCCTCCTTGGGCTGCATTGGCTCGGTCTTTGGCCTCATCCGTGCCCTCTGAAGCTTTTTGCCCTGAGGCTTGTCGAAAGGCATTTTTTGGTAGTTTGGTGTAGCGAATTTGGGGTTGGTTTTTGTATGAGTGTGAGTGTGGTATTTAGAATCTGATGATGAGAAGTCTGGTGAGGAAATATGGAAAGAATTTTGAAGAGTATTTATACTATTTCCCTCTCCTTTGATGGAATCGAAGACTCATAGGGGGTGAAGAGGTCGCCATCGAGTGCGGCCCGTTCATGAACAGCCATCTTTGACCCTCGAGACTCGAAACTTGATATCAGCACTGTTCATGGATACTCATTGTCCGTCGCTGCCACACTCCTCGACTGCGACAGTGAGAAGTCTTAGAAAATGATATTGGGGTCGGCGGCTCTTTGTTCTCCGTCACTTTCAGGTGCCTAGCGAGACGGCGTCTATTGCTCAAGACACTCGGGGTGGCGATGCAAATGCCGCATTTGGGATCGAGTTTTTCAGCCATGGTAGCAGTTTGTTTCAAATATTGGACGTTGATATCTGTTCAGTGTCTTGCGCTTTGATGCCACCGAACTCTGTGTTTTATGGTTTTTGGTGTGCGGCTGTGCATCTGATACCATTGCATATAACCCAGGCGTAGCAACTTCGAGAAATTCTGGACAGGTCTCACTTTCACAGCTTTTACAAATACATTTTGAATCTCTGTCAGATGCTCGGGCTCTGTGGATGTTAGGGGCCAGGGAGCTTTGTCTCAAAGTTTCAGTGTAGAGCCCCACCAGACGCAATCCAAGGCAGAGAATATTCGTAACCATTGAAGAATGTGGCGAGTCAAATAGATACGGGAAGCATGGATACGCCAAAGGTATATTGTATGAGATTGCAACATAAGAGAGCGTGTTCTCGAAAAGATTTATATTGTACAACGAACATCCTTATGTTTTACATATCGTCCTTCTAAATGCTTCCCCCCTCGAGCCCATCTTATATTCCCACAAGCCACGTACCATGTACACAACTTAACATACAAGTGCCATTCCCACCCCCACCAAGACATCCTATTAAGGCTTCGTCTCGCGGGTGAGTGGCTCGTTCCTCCTCGTGCTCTCCTTCATCAAGACCTCTGGGTGACGATGCACCGAAGGCATGAAGCCCATGCCAACCGCACGGCGAATAGCCTTTGCAATTCTCCTCTGGTTCTTGCTGCGCAATCCCGTATCATTCGAGTGCATAATACGTCCCATAGTCGTCATGTACTCCGAAAGCATAGCGAAGTTCTGTAGGCAAAATCATCAGTCTCCACTCCACATCACTCTAAATCATCCTGAATAACAGGAAGGGAAAAACTCACGCGATACTCCACCAGCGGATCCAGCTCCAGCACATCAAAAACATCCACCGTCGGCTTCCCCCTCCGCTTCCACTTCTTCATCTCCACTTCGCTCAAATCATGAGGCGCGTACACATCTCCCGTCTTCCAACGTCTCGAGATCTGCTTCGTCATACTCGTCGCCGTCTTGTGGCGCGCAAGATCCTCCGCCGAGTTCGACGACTGGTTGTTGGTCGTGCGCTGCGAGCGGTGACGCTCCTTGCGCTGCGCGGAGCGGTCGATCAGGGAGAGCAGGTTCTGGGAGGCGCGCTCGTTGCCGGGGGAGAGGGTGCGAGGGCGGAAGTTGGCGCGGGGAGCGGCTTGTTGGCCGGCTTGTGCTGGGGAGGAGGATGAGGTGGAGTCTGAGAGAGGAGAGTTAGTAGTCTGCCTTGCTGCGTTGATGGTGAGGGAGATGGGGGAGAGCGTACCAGCGAATGAACCGGTGCTGGTGGTGAAAGCTGCACGAGCGCAGACATTCAATTGACGTCCCACCACGGCGGGCTTAAAACATTGTAACCTCAGCGGCAACATAACTGCGTTGTCGTCGAGTTTTGCGTTCCTCTCCTTGTGTCGTCGTCCAAACAGCCATACTAACCGGGACCCCCAAAATCTAGCAATCACGGAACATCAATTTTCCGGCATCTTAAAAAGTTTCTCCGAACAACGACGCTGCCCCAAAAAAGTCTCTCAGCCTTATCAGCCTCCTCACGAAAATCTTAAATCCCAACCCCCAAGCCCTCACAACGACACATCGCAAGACAAGATGGTCCGCAAACTCAAGCACCACGAGCAGAAGCTCCTCCGCAAGGTCGACTTCACCACCTACGCGAGCGACAACAATCACCGCGACGCGGCCGTCCTCCGCCGCTACGCCATCCAAAACCCTTCCGACTACCAAAAATACAACCGCATCTGCGGCTCCCTACGACAACTGGCACACAAGCTCGCGGCGCTCCCGCCCGACGACCCCGTGCGCCAGAAGCACGAGGCGCTGCTGCTGAACAAGCTGCACGATATGGGGATCCTGGCGACGACATCGAAGCTGTCGGCGGTGGAGAATAGCGTTACGGTTTCGGCGTTTGCGAGGAGGAGGTTGCCGGTTGTGATGACGAGGCTTAGGATGGCGGAGACGGTGCAGGCGGCGACGAAGATTGTGGAGCAGGGACATGTGAGGGTGGGCACGGAGGCGGTCACGGATCCGGCGTATTTGGTTGGGAAGAGTATGGAGGACTTTGTGACGTGGGTTGATGGGAGTAAGATTCGGAGAAATATCCTCAAGTACAGGGAGAAGTTGGATGATTTCGATTTGCTGTAAGGTATGGGTGTTGGGGGCGAGCCGGTGGAGATACCGTTCGAACTGGCTGCGATCATGGAGTTCCTCTACTTCATTTTGGGGGTTCTGGTGAGCGAACTGGGTGTATGGGCTGCTGAAAGGCACAATGAATGCCCTCAGCCACGGAGAGATAGTTACGGATGGACAGAGAGGACTTTAAAATGCATAGCGTCGGCGTTAAGGACATGAACCAATTCCAAAATACCATTTTACACACACCCTTAAGGCCCGTCTACAAACTGCCAACCCAACATGCTCAAGTAATCCTACCACTAACAATCATTTTCACATTCAAATTCAAGTCAACACAGGAACAAACATCATACTTCTCGGATCACCAACGTTCCTATTACCACCAAGCCCCTAAAGACTCAGCTCAGCCACCTCTGTCTGATCTAGGAAAATCTAGCTAAAAGCAAAGCAAGCACCACGCACAGCAAAAAGCCCAACACAGAAACTCCCCTCACGCCCCAAAACAGCCCGAAAGGCCATCCGAAGAGCTCAGCAAGGTCCGCGCAAACAAGATGCCACACAGCACTTCCTCGCCGAAAAACTAGCTGCAATCCACTCCATCCATCCATCCTCCAAATCTCCGATCATCCGTCTCCCTCTCATTCCTATCCCTTTCTCTATTCCCATTTCCCATCTCTCTTCCACTCGCAAAATCCCACACACATCCCTTTCGATAAATACACACAATACTCTTAACAAAGTCATCATTTCCAGATGTCCCGTAAATGCACCCCATGTCTCGCAAATCAAGAAAAAGCAAGAAGCAAAAAATATACTCCAAACACACAACCAGCAAAAAAATGTAACCACATTTTTTTCCCCGTGCCCTGCCTGCCGCAAAACCAAATCCCGCGGGAGATCTCGCTATGTTCCCCTTCTTTTGGAGAGAGGGACCTAAAAGATTCCTCATAGACCGCGAGATAAGGCAAACCCCAATTCCAGGGGCGCAGCAGCACACAAAACATAAAACCCTCGCTCTTTTTCGAAAAACAATAAATCAAAAGCCCCAAGCACAAATCGCTGTCGTTAAAAAACGGGTGGGCAAAAACAAGAACGCTATTTCGTATCCGGGATATCTCTCCTTTCTCAAGGGTGTGTGGTGTTGGTGATGGTGCCAATAAATCTCAAAATCATAAAGGTGTGGTTGAAGGCGTAAACTATCATGTCGTAAAAACATACTCAAATCAGGGGTCGTCGTAGGGGCGTCGGCGGCGTAGAAGGGCAAGCAACAAGCGTAGAATCATAAAAAGGTGCGTTATCCAGTGAGGCGGTGGTCGAATTGTCCAATCCCCATCCAACTTCCTCGCTCCATCTCCTATCCAGTTGAGGAGCTGAGCTAAAGAAGCTGCGTGGCATAAGCCAAAATTGAAGGGTATATGGGGATTAAACATCGATCATCTCGGCGTCATCGGCGAGCACGTCGTCGCCAGGTCCCCAGTTGCCTTCAAAGACAGTGGCGCCTGCGCGACGACGAGCTTCCACCCAACGAGCGCCTTCGGAATCCAGGACCTCGTGGATTGTTGGCCTCTCCTCTGGACGAGGAGTGATCATCCACTTGACGAGTCCATCGAGGGCCCCGCGGTGGTATTGGTCCTTCATGAACGCCGGGGCATTGTTCAATTCACCGCGCCTAAGGGATCCGAAGAGATTCGCTGGATCGTGCGAAGTCGAGCGCTTGGGGGGGTTGTAGTTGCGCCTCCTGCCTTGGATGCGTTGAGACTTCAGGTCGCGCTCGATCTCGTCGTCGCTGAGATAGGAGTCCATACTGGTGTCGCTGTCGTCTACCGGGATTCCAGTCGCGTCACGAGACACGGCGCTGGCGCTGCTCCAAGTCAAACTCGGAACATCGCTCATGTCGCCTGATCGAAGTCGCTGCCACGTTGGTCCATTATCGGGTAACAGGACGTTTCCTGCGATTTCGAGCATAATGAGCCCAAACGCGAAGACATCCGATGGTTTGTCGTATTGTCCGAGAAGAATCTCAGGCCCAATATACTCACGATCTCCCTCGCCCTCGATTCCTTGCTGAGCTGGGTAGGATGCCGCCATTCCGAAATCGCCGATCTTGATAACACCTTCAAACGTAATGAAGATGTTCGCCGGCTTCAAGTCCAAGTGGATATATCCAGCATCGTGGATATGGCGCAAACCTTGTCCGAGCTCAAGCATGATCTTCCAGATTCTAAAGTCGTCCAATCTACCCTTCATACCGACATTCCTCAAGAACAATTGCAAAGTGCCCTCTTCGCAGAACTCCGTCTGGATATAGAGGTGGTCATTCGTCTCCCAGCTGTCGAAAAGCTGAATGATATGGTCCGAACGCCCAAGTGCCTTGAGCACATTGACCTCTTGAAGCTTACGCTGGCGGTCCTTGTTTCCCGTGTACGGAGCGCGAGACTTCTTAACTGCAAAGGCACGGTCTGGCACTGGGGAAGGTGGAGATCCGCCTTCCAATGGAGAGTCCGATGTGCCCAGGTAAAACGACTGTTCCTTGGCCAGGGTGACCTGACGCTGAGTGACACGATAGACGTCCGAGAACTCGCCTCCACCAATTTTCTCAACTGTTTCGAACAGGGACGTGAGAACCTCGTCCACGTCAACAGGGGTAGATCCGTTAACAGGCGTGACACCTCCGTCAGTGAGGGGTTGATCTTTGCCAGTCGTTGGTGTTGCCGGTGGGAGCATGGTTCCGCTCGTTGCACTGCCCTGCCTGGCGAGCTGACGAGACCTCCTAGCCGATATCGAGAAACGGCCTGCATCATGCGGCAACGAGTCTTCATTCGGCGTTTGTGGAGCGCGCTTTTCAACAAAATCTATGCGGTCCAGGGGAGAGGCTGGAGCCACGTGACAAATTTTAGCATTGTCCGGTTTCGAAACAGGACTGACAAAGGGAGAAGCGAGAGTTCTGGTAGAAAAAGACTCCGGAGATTCCAGCTTGGGTTCCTTGAGAGTCCGAGAACGGCCGATGGACGGCATCGAATGAGAGGAACAGGGAGAGAGATTGGACACAGGAAAAGAAGGAGAATTCGGATCTATAAAGTCTTCGCCGTCGTCTTCGGCTTCACTGAAGGTAGTGAGGAGGTGCAACTTACTACTTGGTCTTGATCTTGAGGCCTTTGACATCTCATTGCCAAATGCCGAAAGCTGGAGAGATCGGAGCCCATGAGGGCTGCCGCGGTTGGAGTGGCTGCTGGTGAGTGCCTGCTTCGTCGGGGTTGGTGGCAGATCATAGTCGCTCGCCGATTGGCTGTCGTTCTGGTTATCTGCATCATCGCCGTCGATGCTGATGAAGCTACCACGTCGAGTAATACCCCCGTTTCCAAACGAGCTGCCGAATACGTTGCTGTTCATTCCGAATGCGCCTTGGATTCCATTCACGTTGAATGGAGTAGATGGGGCGCCAAAGGAGTGCCTAATGTGCCTTGCCTTCGCGATGGCGCTTCCTGCAACGGATGGAGCAGGCATTGTGTTGAAACCGTTGAGTGGCTTCTTGCATGGGGTATCAGGCATATTCGACTTGCCGTTTCCGCGAGGTGCAATTTCTGGGTGGTGGTTGACCTTTGAGATGAGCCCAGTCGACATAAATGCAGCTGGGTTCGGCTTCGCGGATTTATAGTTCTCGGGGGTCGAGAACGTGTTCGAGCCAAACTCTTCCCGAGCAATAGTTTGCAGGGCAATGGGGCGCAGTGCACCCACGGGCAGAGACTTTGAGAAGTCCAGCTTTGGCCTCGGGTTCTCGCCGAAGTTGACGGGAACGTGGGTTGGTGACTCATCCGGCATGCTCGAGCTGGACGAAGATGTAGTCAACGTCCTAGAGAGTGGGTGTTGCCTTTGTGTGGGCTGGAGGTTGGGTTGGAGGTTAAACATGTGCATCGACGGGTTTGGGAGAGGGGACTGAGATGCGAATGGGCTATCCCGAGCCATAGGAGGCATGAACTGATCCAGGGAGAGCCGTGGCCTATTCTTTGGCGGGGTTGGTGTGGAGTACTCATTCGACAGCGAAGACAGCTCGTATACTGCCTGTCTCTTTCCCCATGAAGCACTCTTCTCCTGGCGCTGCTGTAGTGTTGACTTGCGCAGGGATGAAGAGCGCTTCGGCATGCTCGAAAATGAGTTTCCTCCGGTAACTGACTGTGCCGAAAGGTCATATTCTGGCATATTTGTATCATCGTGGATATCAAATTTTGGTGATGACGTTGGTCCGTGATCAAAGATATTGAAGTCACTGCCAAACGTCGCAGACCCGTGCAAGCTTCTACGCTTTGCTACTGGGCTTCCTAGACTCGCCTGGTCCAGGTTCATAATCGCATCACTGCGCTTCAACGGACTGGATGTCGAAGTTGGCGTGGTGGCGCCATCGTTTGTCCCCTCCAATCTTGCCAGCGCTTGGTTGATTGGAGCGCTCATCTCAGGGTTGAGCGTATTCTTCTCGCGGTTCTGTGCCGCCATATTCTTGGGTTCGGTCGGTCTCGTGTTCTCGCACTTCTTCATCTCGTACTCTTCTCGGAGGGTGACACCGAGTGGCATTTGTGAGTTAAGGCGGTTGTTGGACTCGCTAGTGGAGACACGCTTGAGTGGACTCCTCGGGGAAGTGCGCACTCTAGATGAAGTGGGTGAATTCTTTGCGCGGTTCGCTGATCGCAGCGACAACTTCACGCTTGGTGGGAAGGGCTTCGCTAGCGGGGAAGGCGCATGTGATGGAGTGCCAAAGAAGTTTTGGTGTGTCTGGCCAAGTCCCGAGGGCGATCCTGGGGACAATGGCGAGGGAGATAAAGGTGTTTGTGGCGATTGTGCGGGGGTTCTCTGCGTCTTGAGGTTAAACTTAGATGGTGATCGCGACAGCGAGCGTCGCAAAGATCTTACTGCTGAAGTAACGTCAACATGGCGAACATTTGTTGGCGATGGTAGTGTAAGCGTGCCGCCACCGCTATTCGAGTATGACATTGTGCGGTTAGGCAGTAGATCTTGGGGTGAAGTGGTTGGTAAGAGGTATGAAAGAACGAGCGGTCTCGATCTTGCACGTTCAGATTTAGGCCCTCAGCTCATCGATAATGGCGAGAGGGGGGAGATGGTCTGGTAGATGGAGGGTGGACATCCACAGTAGATGTCAAATAGCTTTGTTGGACGTGGTGTTCGTTTGTTGGTTGGTTTGTCGACGGTGGGTTTGTGGGAGTTGGTATAGATCAAGGCAACAGCGCCGGGACAGTGTCTTGAGTGGCGACAAGACTCTCTTGCTGCAAGATGTCGGTATGTTTGAGGATGAGTTGAGGATAGTCGAAGGTGAACGAGTGCGAAAAACGTTTATGGAGTCAACGTTTCAACGTGGTCGAAATGGTGACATGCATGTATAGTCCTTTCTGCCAGCACACAGCAGCAAGTAGCAGATGTTAATTGAGCCAACGACTTGACTTCTCTGCCTTCATGCACCCCACACACACGCACACAACACACACACAACAACACCAACAACAACAACTTCTTCAACCCCCTCGTCTCTCTCTCTTGAATCCTTAAGCGCGTAGTCGTATGCGCGCGCGAAGCAACATGAATGGTGTCTGGGAAAATTGAAGCTGTCGAGAAATTGGTGGGTGTGGGATTTTGTTAAAGATCGAACGAAATACGAAATAGGAAGGGACAAGGCCGGGAACGCGACTTCCCCTACGCGGGTTAGGCGCTAGTGAGGCAGGGACGGGGGGGTACGGGAAGTCGCGACCTGGGATTGTTTACTATTGCACCGATTGGGACTAGTGCCGTGTTCCAACAACGTCAATCCACGACTCCACGAACTCCACGACGCGTTTATCTGCAGCAACACACAGACTCCAACAGGCTCCATCGACTTAACAAATCTGTCTTTCCACTGCAAAAACCCCCGAAAACCAAAACAGTCCCGCGACAGACATGTCTCTGATCATTCTTCAGGATTCTTGACGATTCTTGAGGGAATTCGAAGATATTTGAAGACTCTCCGTATCATAACAGCGTCAACACCACAACACGAAGACAACATAAACAACATAAACATTCCCCCCTACCTTCCTCCCATGCATTAATCAACAAATCTAACGGCCTCATAAAAGATCATCTATCATCATCTAACCATCATCTCAAGCGTCATGCAACATCCCCCAAACATCCTGTCCAAACATCATTGTTTTGATCTCCCCCCTCCTCCCAGCCAATGAAACGCGTCAAACACCCTCCCCCCATCCCCATCTCATCTCGACCAACGCTTCTGCCGAGACACCTCCGTCTATTTCAGGCACCAGAATCCAGGGGCCGCCCCGACCGTCGGGTACACCCTAAGGGGAGGTACGGAGTAGTCAAGTCCCAAGTCCCCAGTCCTCGAGTGAAGAAAAACGGAAAAACCGGACAGGATCGACACGGTCCTCGTCCTCGTCCCTCGGGCACACCCTTGCTCCCTCCCGAAATGAAAAAATATGAAAATCGAAGAAGCGGTGGGTGGGTGGGCGAACAGTGCGTGCGTGGTGGCGGTGGACAGACACACTACACACACACACGTTCTGTCGCTCATCACCCACGGTCCGCTTCTTTCCCGCGCCCCTTCCCTTCCCTCGCTCCCATCCCCAGTTCCCACCCACCGCTCGCGCGCGCCCCCGCCGCCGGCGGTCGATCCCAGTCACCATCGCTCCACCGCCAGAGTCAGCAGCGCCCGCGCCAGCGCCAGGTGCTCACGGTTCAGCGGGCGCGCGAGTGAGACATTGACATCGATGCGCCGATGGGCGATGCGGCGGCGGCGGGAAGCAATCGATAGAGTACGTACGCAATCGATACACTCCCGATATCATGTCAACCCTCACTTTTCCCCCCTCTCGCTATCGGCCTGCAGGAGATAGGTCAGGCGAGTAGGTGAAGGTGAGTGAACAGGGCAAGCTGACCTCGGTGACACACCGGGAGGCAAGACAAACAGACGAGCCATAAGGGACCGCATCTAACCACCACCACCACCACCCAAGACATATAATCTGCTCGCAGAATCAATACTTACTCAGTAGCACCTCGTACCGTCCAGTACTTCACCGTACAGTACCTTCCGAGCATTCCGTAAATACATACTTTACAAAAGTATTGCCTTCCCAATCTCCCCTGGCCCCCCCCCATCCCCGAAAAAGTAGTGCCCTAGAAGGGCGACACCAAGAAAAAAAAATAGGGGACAGGGGGACACGCGAAATTGTGCAGAGACCGTTGATTTTTTTTGGGCTTCCATAATTTCCTTTTCGATGAGAGTGTTGTGGATAAGTGGGGTTCCGCGGCGGGGGGGCGGGAGATGGGGAGATGGCGGTCAAAATGACGGTGTGGGCTCGCTCGCCGCTCTTGGGGTGGGTGGTGGCAAGTCTCACCTTTTACCCCTGAATATTGGCTGAGTCGTGCTTCGGTTGCCTCTTTTTTTTTCGAGGGGTTCTGGGTTCTGGGTTCTGTGGGCTTTGTATCTCAGAAGGTAGGATGGGGGTATTGTACTCCGTATTGTAGCACAGTATGTACAGTACAGTACAGTACCTGCGTTGGAGGGTGTCAGAGGACGGAGTACAGAGGACGGAGGAAGGTCTTACAATGGCAGGCGGCAAGGTCGAGTCGCGAGAAGTCGGCGTGCTGCTTCGTCATGGGGGCGGGCACCCCTGTTGTTTGTCTGTTCTTATCGATTCGTCGATGATGATGCTTTGAGCTTTGAGGGGTGGTTTGGGGCCACACCAATATGTTGCTCCACTGCGATATACATACATACCACAGACCTCAATAATTGAGACTTAACACCATCGCGGACTCGAGATCAAGTTGCTTATTTCCCTGGTATTTGTAAAAATAATTGAGCATTTTGTAGATTTTCTGGTATATTTGTCATGTTTTTTTTTTTGGCATATGGATTTTTATTTGTTTTTATTTATATGTGTGGTTTGTTTATTTCCGTAGCCATTTAAATGTTTATTTATTTGTTATTTATTATTATTTATTATTGCTTCAAATACCAACAACGATATAAAACCAAACAAACCCCGTAAACACCTTCCTAATTTCCAACTTTCCAACTTCCAACTTCCAGCTTTTCCAAGTTCACCATTTCCACCATAGCAAAGCCCAGTTAAAGAAAAGAAATTCCATATACTCGTTTCCCAGGCCTCGTGAAACGCATCTCACAACCATGCAACCCTGGGTGCGATTGGTGCATTGACCCAACCCTGTTGATCGATCGATCGCGCATAGACACTGATAACTGACTGACACCTTGCTCGCGTTCCAGCGTAACATCAGCCTCAGAAACAAACTCCTCAGAAACCACACTTCCCTACCCATGCCTCCCCCATCCCCAAAATGAGTCTCTCCAAGACCAACAGCCTAGAGCTCCAATTCTCGCTTCGACAAGCTGTCATTAATTGTTCCGAGAGATGCCAATACCAGTCCGCGAAATGGGCGGCTGAGTTGCTTGATGCGCTTCCCGATGATGATGAGTTGGATCCCGAGGTGACATCTTTGACAGAGGTTTTTAACACCCAAACGGATCCGGTTGAAATGCGACTAGAGCGCAATGAATTACCCAAATACCTCATGGCGAAGGCTCTCCTCGATTGTCGCGAGGCTCGTCGTTGTGCCGCTGTTTACTTATCTACTGATTCCTCCGAACATGCTATTCCGCTGCAGAATAATGTGCTTAACGTCTCCCACGGTAAGCTTTGCGGGTCTGTATTCAGGAAAACGAGCCAGAAGGGACTGTTCCTTGCATCATATGCTCTACTGTTGACAGGCGAAAAGGAGAAAACTGAAGAGCTGGGTCCTATCCTTGGGCCCTCAGATACGGGCGCTGTTGTCAACAAGCAGATAGTACCTCTCAGACGTATGCTGGAGACTTGGTTTGACCAAGAAGCGGAGAATAGGCGTAGCCAGGGATGGCTGGAATACCTGTATGGCCTTCCACTCCCCGAGAAGTGGTTCTGGGATTAACAGTTTGTCTCAAGGTATGGAATAGTTTTGGCGAAAGATAGGAGCAATGATCTTGCAATAGACTGGTTATTGAAGAGCATCCTGTTGTATCCGTGGAATTGGGGCGCCTGGTTGGAGCTGAGTGGTCTAATTCGCGATGTGCACCATGTGAGACTCCAGCATTGCCCAATAATTCCAAAACTAACAAATACACAAAGCTCAACCAAATCCAGTCTAAATTACAGCCGCATGTTATGGCGTTTATCTTCTCAGTCCACTGTCGCCAGGAGCTGCACCAGTCTTCGCCGGCCCTCCTTTCCGAGATATCTCAGCTTCAGAGCGTCTTCCCCCGTAGTCTATTCCTCAAAAGCCAGCAAGCTCTGGTGTTTTACCGCATGAAAGGTACTGATCCTCCCTAGTATCACCACCCTAATACGTTCTAACACCACCACAGATTTCCACACCGCAAATACCCTCTTCTCAGAAATGCTCTTCTCAGACCCTTTCCGTCTAGACTTCCTAGACGACCACTCCAGTGCACTACACAACCTCGGTTCCTACTACCACCTTGCATTCGTCACACACCTCGCATCCTCCATCTCTCGCTACCGCCCCGAAACCCAGGTCGCACTGGGGAGCTACTACTCCGCCTTTTCGCGACACTCGGATGCCATCCAGGCCTTCCGGATGGCGCTGAATTTGGACCGCAATTTCGCGGCTGCATGGACGTTGTTGGGCGATGAGTATTATAAGGTGGAGAATACGCATTCGGCGATAGAGGCCTATAGGAGGGCGGTGGAGGGGAATAATAAGGATTATCATGCGTATGTGGGGTTGGGGTTTGTGTATGAGAAGCCTGAGAAGAGGAGCTATGCTTTGCATTATTACAAGAGCGCAGCTGCGTTGAGCCCCGCGGATGCAGAAGTATGGGGGAAAATGGGGCTGTGTCTGGTAGGCATGAAGAGATACCCTCAGGCAATTGAGGTGTTAAAGAGGGGCATTTCGCGCAGCGATTACTGGGTTGGAAACGGCCCAGATGATGAGTTTCATGCTAAATGCAGACGGGTTGATATGCTCTTCCAACTCGCCAGGGCTTATGAGAAAATGGAGAATCGAGAGGAAGCAATCAAGTACATGAGAATTTGCCGAGAAGAATACACTGGAAAGGAGTCTCATGGGAATATGGACGATCCGCTTCGAGTCAAGGTTATATCCGTTTTGAATGAGGCGCGATTGCTTTTAGATGGACTGAGGTGATCGCTTCCGAACAACTAGCCAAAGGCGAAGTATGCAGCTTTACCCATAATACCACCAAAGATATCTGCTAACTTGGGCGATTTAGCTCGAAATCTCGCTAGGATTTTTTTTGAGACTCCATATATGTTTCCTGAAAATGCTTGTGTGCTGGCTTGTGTCAGGTGTCGCTATTGCTTGGGTTGTCAATCAGACCTATCCAAGTCGCCACGGATGGTCCGACAAGTCCAACGGTTTCGTAAGTAATCATTATTACAGTGTGCAAAAAGTATTGTCTAACTAAAATTCAGGGTGATATTGACGGCGCTCACAGAATCCTAATCCGGTATTTAATGCTACTTTTGTCTTCACGCACAACCACACCGGAGCCTTGCCCCTGTCCAACTTCCAACACATAAGACACCAAAACCAGAAAACCCAACGCCAGACACCCACAAACCGATCCAGCCGGTCCCGCCTCCATCAAAGATTAAGTGGAAAAGTAGGCCTCTCCCTTGTCAGCAGATTTTATCCTGCATATGCCTCGACAGCGCCCTCAACCGATTCCTCAACCTCGCATACTCCGCCAGCTTCCCCTCAAGCCTATTATCCTTGTCCACCAGTTTGGTATGCTTGAGATAATACTCGCGTCCGTCCTTTGTCCTCGACCCGCCCAGGTGGTTGAGCATCGTTCTATAGAGGCGGATGTCGGGGGTTATCTGTTCGCGCGCGCGGTGTAGGTCGGTGATGGTGCGCTCGAAGGGGCGGA
>JPJW01000742.1:0-10604 GCA_000750755.1 Pseudogymnoascus sp. VKM F-4513 (FW-928)
CTCACCCCCGAGGAATTCGTCGCCCAACGCGCCGCCACCGCCGCTCTCGCCCAAGGCCACGCGCGCCAAGCCTCCGGCAACACAATCCGCGCTAACACCCCCACGCCTCCCATAGGGTCGGGCGGTCGACCAGGTCACGCAAGGAATAACTCCTCCTTTGACGCTCTCCAGCGCGAAGGCGGTGGCGCGAGACCGTCGAGTCGCGGCGCGGGACAGGCGTTAGGCGGGCTCGTGGGCACGATTGATGCGAGGGAGCGCGAGAGGAAGGATGTGGTGAGGGGTGTTAACAGTCAGGGCGTTCTACACGCCATGGGGCAGCGCGTCGTGCACGGGCAGGGACAGGCGCAGAGTCCCGGCGGCAGGGCGGTGAGTCCTGGTCCTGGCCCGGCGTATGGTCAGCAGGGTAGGAGAGCGCAGAGTCCCGGGCCGATGGGCGCGTATAGTCAACCTGGGCAGCAGCAGAGACATAGATCGTATAGCCCGGGTCCGAGGGCGGCGTATGGACAGCCACAGCTGCAGGGCAGGGCGCAGAGTCCGGGCTCGATGGGCGCGTATGGGCCGCCGCTGCAGGGGTATGGTCAGGGGGGGTATGGACAGTCGGCGCCGAATTCGCCGGCGGTGTATCAGCAGCAGCAGCAGCAGCAGCAGCAGCAGCAGTACTTTCAGCAGATGGGGAGGGGGAGGGGAGGGTATAGGGGATGATTGATTTGGAGATATTGGAATGGTATACAGTTCGGTTTCTCGTCTTCTATTTTTTTTTTACGATGATTATGAAGATTTGGATTTTTTTGAATCTGGGAATTTCGAGAGGGGTGTTTTTTTTTCGTATTTGGTTTGTTAAAGGGGCATCGCGCGGGGAGAATGGGATGGGATGGGATGGATATATGTGGGTTTTTGTTAGACCTGGGATTTTTTGAATTAGATGGTTGGGATAAGGGGTTAAGGGGGCGTTACTTGTACGTATGGCTGGATGGGTGGTTGGTTGGATGGGTGTTTGGGGGGGGTAGATAGATGGGAATGGACCGTGGATCGTTTGTTATATTGTGCGTGTGTTTGTCTGCTGTGCTTAGAGTGACAGCGAGAGGGGCTGGATAGACAGGGTGATCGTGCGAAAGAGGGTAGAGTAGAGATCGTATTTCTTGTGGTTGTGAGTGTAGTATCCGTAGGGTGTAGGATGTGTGTACGGTTATGACATTGATGTTAAGAGTAAGATTAAGTTTTTGAGAACTATAACATTGCAAATTTATCAATTTAATTTCTATGAAATACTCCAATAATAAAAAAACTGAACCAACGAGAATTCCTGAATATTATCATTCGACCAAATATTCCAACAATAAAAAATTAAACCAACCAAGTACTACAAAATACTGAACTCTTTCTAAACCTTCCCAACAACAAAAACCAACTGAATCAGTAGGTTCCTTGCAACTGGCATCGACTCTATACGATTCAGCCATCAACGCCGACTTATGCTTCCCTCATTTTCGCCTTCAGCTGCTCAGCTTCACGACACACTCTCCAAAAATCCCAATATGGATATAGTAAGACAGAAAAAAGCGATATCCACAGTAAACCCTCTGCTGCCTTGATAAGTGTCAGCATACCATACCAGTCTCAGTACATAAAATTGGAATTAATAGCCAAAACTTACTTTCATGTGCAAATTCCGAAACCGGTCCCAGTCTTCCTTCCCCCAAGGCGCCCGCGCGACTCTACCCAGTACCGTGGCCTGAGGAGTGGGCCGGTCGAGAAGTTTATCGAGCTTGTCGGTCAGGATGTCGAGTCTGGTATTGACGTTGTCTAGCTGTATATTTGCGAGGTACTGGAGGACGCTATCGAGTTTCACCTCGGCTGAGGCTGTTAGCGGTGGTATCTCTGCATGGGTCCTTTTGTATTTTATCATGTCGTCAGGCTTAACTGTGTATGTGCTCAGCTTGCGTCTTGTTGTGGCGCTGGGGTCGGATATCCGGGTCGTACAGGAGGAGGTGTGGAGGTTGCTTGTGAAGGTTGGGAAGCTGGGCTTGAAGCTGCTGAGGATAGTGGATGAGGATATACTCGCGGAAATATATGGAAAGCACGGCGTTGGCTGGTGGCCAAGGAGCCCTGGACTTCACTATGTCTGGCCTTATAGATCCTTGAGAAGAGTCCTCCTTTTGTATGGAGAGCTTGACGGAACATTTTGACGATCGGATAGTTTACGAAGGCTGTATGCTGGGTTGTTGGTTGTAAGCTGCAGAAGCCTGACTGTTCACGGATGACAAGTGAGAAACTATAAATGTCAGTGGCCGGCGCTGTGGGTAGTGCTTTCCAATAATAATAGCACGCCACTAATAAAAGGCACGATTATTTAGTCTGGAGTTAACTATCTTTGGTCTGTGCTAAGGTAGGGTCTAATTTTCTCACATCTCACTTTCCCGTTTTTAATTTACGAATGGCACCACGAGCAACGCTACTGTGTTAATTGTAATGGAATGTATCGTACACTCTGACCCTAACCGTCGTTTCGAACGAAACGAGAGTTTGAAATGTCATGTATTTGTCGTTCACTGAGTATAGTGTACTTCACAGATAATTGTATCAACCCACATAGGATGTGGGGTATCGCATACGCATGTCACGCTGGGTTGTATATTCGTCAAGTCTCAATATCAGTTATTGATAAATAGAACTACTCCAGCTATTCACGCGCACCCCATCGCAATATACACCCAAAGTAATCACGCTGATGGTCCACCAAAGCTTTGAACAGGAACAATAGTCAACTCCAAAATAAAAGGGACGGGTTAATTTCAGCTATCATCAGACGATGAGAGATCCTGAGTGTGCTCCTGTTGCTCCGTTGCACCATGTGCAAGAAGGAGTGCGACAATATCATCATCGTCCACTTCTTGAGCAGCCTCTAGAGCATTGCCATACTTTCCACCCTGAGCGTTGACGTCGGCACCATGTTGTAGTAGAAGTTCAATCGCTTCTTCTGATCCTTGGTGTACAGCAGCTGCTTGCAGAGCACTGCCATATTTTCCACCCTGAGCATTGACGTCGGCACCATGTTCCAAAAGCAGTCTGACCATTTCTTTTGATCCTTGGCGTGCAGCAGCTTGCAGAGCATTGCCATATCTTCCACCCCGAGCATTGACGTCGGCACCATGCTCTAGAAGCAGCCTGACTGTTTCTTCTAATTTGCCACATGCTGCTGCTTGCAAGGCAGTACCGTACTCTCCGCACTGACTGTTAACATTAGCCCCTTGCTCTAGAAGAAGCCTGACTATTTCTTCTGATTTGCCAAATGCTGCTGCTTGCAAGGCAGTACCGTAAAATCCGCACTGACTGTTAACATTAGCCCCTTGCTCTAGTAGAAGCCTGACTATTTTTTCTGATTGGATAAATGCTGCTACTTGCAAGGCAGTACCGTACTCTCCGCACTGACTGTTAACATTAGCCCCTTGCTCTAGAAGAAGCCTGACTATTTCTTCTGATCCTCTAAACGCTGCTGCTTGTAAGGCAGTACCGTACTCTCCGCACTGCCTCTTAATATCAGCCCCATGCTCTAGAAGGAACCTGACTATTTCTTCTGATTCGCCATATGCTGCTGTTTGGAAGGCAGTACTGTACTCTCTGCCCTGACCGTTGACATCAGCCCCATGCTCTAGAAGGAGCCTGACTATGTTTTCTGATTTGTTATATGCTGCTGCTTGCAAGGCAGTACCATATATTCTGCTCTGACTATTAACATTAGCCCCTTGCTCTAGAAGAAGACTAACAATTTCTTCTGATTCGATAAACGCTGCTGCTTGTAAGGCAGTACCGAACTCTCCGCCCCGACTGTTAACATCAGCCCCTTTCTCTAGAAGGAGCCTGACCATTTTTTCTGATTTGCTGTACGCTGCTGCTCGCAAGGAATTGCCATAGCTGCCACCTTGAGCATTGATATCCGGTCCCTGTTCTAGTAGCAATTCAACTATTTCCTCTGATCCTTGGTACGCAGCAGCTTGCAAAGCATTTCCATAGTAGCCACCTTGAGTATTCACGTCGGCCCCATGTTTCAGAAGCAGCTGGACTGTTTCTTTTGATCCATTCCATGCTGCGGCTTGAAGTGGGGTATTGTAGGAAAATGGTGATTCGGGTGGTAGACAGTTGATTTGGAAGTAACGTTTCCTGGCATCCAAATATTTCAGATAAAAGGATAGAATCCGATGGTATCCATTTGCAGATAAATAGTATGTGGGGTTCGCTGAATATGCACGTAGAACCCTCCAATCTCCGAAGTTATGTGAAGCATCTGACAGTGAATCGGAATGAATTTGTACCGTTTTAAGGAGACTGCCCGAATTTGGTTCAAGGGCAGCTAACACTTTTTCTGGCGAATGGGTCCAAAGCTTCTCATTGAGAGCTTCAATATGACTCGCCCAATGTCTGGCTGCATACCCCCAGAGAGGGAACAAATCAAGATAGCTTTCTTCTGTTATGCCTCTCACTTGACTAGCGTAGAGATGGTAGCACATGCAGGACTTGGCGATGAAATAATTAGCTTGGTCCCTATGCAACGCGTATCTTGAGACTTCTTTCAGTGGGTTATTTCTTAGTTTTGTTGAGAAAAGAAACTCCTGGACTGAAAAATGCGAAAACTTGATCGAAGTATTGTAATGGGTTCTTCCCACAAGGACCAAGCCAGGTAGCAGCTTAAGCAGTACCGACGAATTTTCGAGTCCTTTCAACCTCGTTGATGGATCAAATGGAAGATCCGCTTCTGGGTCGATTGCCGCCGCTTCGGCAATCATCTTGCAATCCAATGGCTCCTCGGATGTCGCAATCCAGACAAGAATGCGATAGACTATAGGATAATTCTTGGAGTCAATGCTCTTGAGCATACGAACATATGTCTCATCAAGCCCTTGTGGCAAATTTGCCAGGAGAGTTGGTATATCTTCGCATAGACTATTTTCTATTTCAATAAGCTGAAGGGCTACATATTGAAACCTGGAAACAAATCAGCATTCTGTGATGGCATTGCAGACGGTTGATACACATACATGCCGTCAGCCTTTTCGAGTAACATGGTTTTCGCCAACTCTTTTGTCTCTTCCAAAACGTTGTCAAATTCAGGAGAATCGAGCCTCTGTTGTATGAAAACCCCAATGTCGTTGTTCACTGCGTCACGAAACCGAAGCAGATCAATCTTATCTCCTGAACCAAGAGGCACTCTATCAAACGCGGCCTCAATGTCCGGCTCCTGCCGACTCGTTACGAGGATATGCACATTAGGTGGCGAATGTTTTTGGAGCTTGACCAGGCTTCTCATCAGAGTTGCTCTGGTTCCTTTGGATGTTGTACACTCATCTAAAGCGTCGATAATTAAGTATACCGCATCAAATCCTTCGACTGAATTCCAGAGAGCGCTCTCAAGATGTTCAAGGGTAGGACGGGCACCTTTGTCTCGGAAAGTAGACCCAAGGTTATTCAGCCAGGCTGGGCTATCTGGCCTCGCTCCACATAGCTGTCTAATCATTGAACTGAGCATTCTGGATGCGTCTGGGTCTGTCCGGTCGTTGAAACTGAAATAGTAGTACGCAAGCGCTTCATATGGCGATTTTTCACATGATTCTGTGAGGTTGTGAATCGCAGAGGCGCTACGCTTTGTGTCAGCTATGCCAATATTAAAGAAGGTTAATGCGTACCTTAAATACGATTTTCCAGACCCCACTAAGCTATCTATTAATGTATCTTCCATGTGACAGGTATTCGTAGGACATACCTTTCCCATAAAGCCAAAGAAAAGAACTTGGTTTTTTCTTCCAATCATTGTAGCGATCATTCTCAATTAGCCAATTCCCAGTCAATTCTTCGTGTCTGCTCCAAATATCATTGTATCTTGCAGAAAAGTCCTCGGATGATAGCCACTCCAGCAGACTCAACCGAATTTTGTCATGTTGAGCCTTTACAGTAACCTCTCTTATGCGGCTAATCTCATTGGATATTGGGTTCAAAGAGGCCATATGTTCATTGTGGCGCTTTTCCTCGACATTCCACTGCTCCTGAAGCTTGAAATCCCTCCACTGCGTTTCAATTTCGCCCATTCGTTCTTTCTGGACGTCTATAGCCATCGATAGCTCATCCCAATCTGTCCAAATAACCATATCACGGACGATTCTGCCTCCTGTGCGTCGCGAAAGGTGGCAAAGGCAGGCAGCCTGAAATGTGAGAATCTTGACGTATAGAATCTTTAGTTCGTCCCGGTAGCTTATATGTACCGGCAAGTTCGCCTCCTTTTTATCAGTGTTTCCATCGTAACTTTTGCGGTACAATGCTTCTCTAATTGAGCATTGGCGTAGCAATGCGGCAATTCCCTCAAGGCACTTTGCCCTAGCGGCTTCTTGTTCACCGGGATTCAGCACAAGCTATGCGAGTTAGTGTGGGTTCTTTTTCGTAAAATTCTTCAATGAAGGGCGGTAGTATGAAGTGGATGCGACGGCAAATCAAAGAAGTCTTACCGGTAATAGGAGACAAACACCGGCCCAGGCAACAGAAGAGTAAGGTGAAGCCTGGGCTGCCTTGCCAATGTACTCTTTGGCCCAATCGACCACGCTAACAACAGGTTCAACTACGTCCTTCACAGCAAATTGATTGCTGCGAAAACCTATTTTCCACTGTCCGCTTTCCAATTCATCAATCTTCTTTTCTAGGAGAACTTTCATCACCTGGGCTCTTTCAGTCTTTCCGAGGCCTGTAAGCCCTATCGCGGACGACGATGCAGAGATCCGCGTTTCATATTCTTCGAACAAGGCGGTATTCTTCTGAAGTTCGCCCCATGCTTCGTTCCATAATTCTGCAATCGGAGCCTCTGTCGCACTGGCCGCCGTATCTAACTCTGGACTTGTGTCCGGTGTGGCGATGGGCACGATGTATAACGAAGCTGACGTTGGAGCGGAAATTGCTACGAATGTATCGTTAGTCCTCCGATTCGATTGAGGTGGCTTTGTCGCCGATTTGACAGCAATTACAGCCTTGATGGGGTCAAAACTCACCCACGAGCGTACTCGTACTACTGGAGGCCGATGTAATACTACTTGATGAATTTTTATTCCTTGAGAATAATTTTCGCAAGCCAGAACGTTCTTTCCTGGTCACACTTGGTGCTGGAGGTTGAGGCTTACTCTCAGCGCCCCGGCCCGTTATTGTGGGGCTAGCCTTGGGCCCAGCCATTGTTCAGAGAACTTATAAACACAACCAATACCGCTGTTAATACTCAGCTTACGTCTATTAACTGCGTTAGGGTTATCGAAGTTTGTAGTTCACAGGACGTACTCTCTCGTCTCCGACAAATCTACACTGCGTCGCGGGGTAAATCCTTCGTCATAAAAATCCAAAAATAAACCGCAGATACCAGCCAATAAGATCCTTCCGATATATCGCAGCCGCATGAAGCTATTGGCAACTGCCAATCCCACAAACACAACCACTAGCCGTATATCGACATTTAAAATTTTAGATAATACCAGTACCATCGTGCCCCTCTTAAATTAAATTATATGCAGAAACGGATTGATCTCAGTGAGCGATGGCGCCTGGCGGATTGGAGGAGCAAACTTCAAATCAGGACGTGTTACAAGGCATACTGGCTACGCTTAAGCGTGTCGAACAACTCCTGTCTCACCAGAACCAACCCTACCCTTCTAACCTCTGCGAGGGCAATAGAGAAAATTTCGCAGGTAACAAAATAGGTAATGGCGCTGGAGAGGACGATGGTGGGTTGCAAAGTAGCAGTGAGAAAGGAGACGGAAACGGGATAGAAGATGGAGACCAAGACAAAAATGGGGCACGCAATGCGAACCAGGGAGGCGATGAAGAGGAAGATGGGGACAAAGTAGACAATAATGATGCAGGTGGGGAATACCAAAGAATCCAGGATGGTGCTGAAGCCGTAAATCGACAAGAGGGGCAATCCATTAAGACCAATATCGCAGATATCCCTGAGTTTGGAGAGGTTATTGGATTTGGTGAAAGAATACCTCATAGTTCGGTATTTTCCTTGCGGTTCAGCCAGTCGTTCCTAGAGCTCTTCGGACCAGACGAAGTAAAACAGAGGATAGAGGCCATTTCGGCGTACTCAACGGCAGCATCAGTGCTTGGGGACTTGGTGCAGCTTAAAATTATTGACCTCCCAATATCTGATCTTAATATGGATATGTACGAGAGCCCTATCAGAATATGTAAGTCACCACGCTCTATCAATGGATATGCTAGTAACTAAACGGAGTCATACGAAACGAGAACATACACGAAGGGAAAAAATGCCCCGTACATTATTTCAGAGGCAGGATTATACCAACGCCGGACAGACCTATGTCATATGGCAGAATACTGTATGAGTATTTCCCACCGCAAAGACTCGGTGCTAATACAGTGCAGTCTATTTCAAGGATACTCGGAAATGGCAATAAAGGTCAAGTCGGCCGATCCTCACAAGGTTTGCCCCTTAATATTTTCAGGAGCAGGTGAAATTCTACCTCCGGAAGTGAATCGGTGGTCGAGGCATAACTTCATTATTAATGACGCGGCTTATAGCCATTATGCGTGTGAAGAACGGCCAAGAGGTCTTCACCGTGGCTTTATTGGAAACGCCAGATATATTTTTCACACCACCTTCTACGAAATACAAAAGTCACCAGCTAAGCCAGGGTCCTGGGCTTCTGGGAGGCTATATTCCTTCGACAATCGCAAGTGTAAATCATTTAGGAAAGCATGTATTACAGTAAGATATTGCATATGTTGATCGTGCATTTATATTTGTATTTGCTTTACAGGGAAAACTAACGCTATTCATTAGATTGCTACATCTCGATACAAAACCGGTCCGATTTCGCCAGCAGAATGGGCTATAACTGTGTTGGCACCGTCAGGTTTTCCTAAACCCTATGAGACCCTATATGGAGGTCCGTTAGGTTTGAAATTCCCTGCTCTAGACAGTGAAAGTTACCGGGATGCGGTGCTGCAGGTGATTACCACATGCGTTCATCACATCATTTACCATTGGCAAATACTCTACGACGAAGTTCTGAAAGAATGCAATGGCGAAAATGTTAGTTTTATGGATAGTGAACAATACATTCATCTTCTATACGACGACAGCACTTTTTGGAGATCTAAATTCTACTTCTGGGCCATCGGATGTTTGAGTTCATTCGAGCAAAGTGTAGCAGGGACGCTGTGGGAACTAACCACGTTTCGACTGGAAGTCGATAACAAGAGCCCGCTTGGTAAGCGGGCAGCTAGTGGGAGTAACGAATTCAAAGAGGTTTATAACGAGGAGATGGAAAATTTTGACCAGGCATGCAAAACCCTTGAAGGGATTCATGATCAGCTGGTCAAAACGCGGGACGAGATGAAAACGTTGCGCGATGGGGTATGTATTCAAAATATATGACCCTTTTTGCACACAGTGCGGGTCATAACTCGACGTAGAGATTGTGCTGCAGAGAACACAATCTCTGGGTTTTCACAAGGGTGTAAACTTTCAGAGATTTCTCCCTTTACCTAGCATAGCCCTACGTTCGCTGTTTGGCCGCACAGTTACGTCAATCATTTTGCTAATTCTTGCAGCTTTTTAGCGCGAGCAGCGTGATGGAAACTCGGCAGTCTAGAATTCTGGGAGAGAATGTGCAGCTGTTGGCCTTTGTGACAATATTCTTCCTGCCCCTGGCTTTCAGCGCCGTAAGTAGCATATACAAGCATCCCCTGTCGCATGTATTAACGAATCTAGTCACTGTGGAGCATACCTGGGGTCAATGAGAGGTTCCCTGGACTCACAATACCAGGAGCCGTTGCTGCTATCATTGCCTTCCTCACCTATTTTATCGTATTCAACCTGAACCTACTCATATCAGGGATTCGCCGTCTGTTTTCTGTTCCCCGTAGTGTCATCCTGACGAGGGATGGCGAATGACGATAGTTCAAAGGATGATTTACACTACGATCCGAAGGACAGCTCAGTAGAATCATCAATCGGTGGCGCTGCAGCTAGAAGAAGGAGGGATGGCAGTGGTAGGAGCCTTTGGCAACAAAGGGCCACAGCTTTTGAGGTATTTCCACGCAGGCCCGAGACCATCAAACTGGCTACTTCTATTTTACGCCGCTCGAATATTCATTATAAATGTCTTTGATCTTGCCATTGGCATACTGGCATGGCTTCGGGGAATCATTGCATCTAAACCCCGAAACAGGTAAGCTATCCAAGTATGAACGTTAGGAACAGCTACTTAACAGGCCACAGGAACATGACACTGAAATGGCAGACCGCGCTGTACTCCAAAGCAAATAACGCCTTCCGTATGTCTTGGACTATAAACAGAAAGAGAGATCGATAAAAGCTCAAATTAATATACTTGCGCCCATCCATTTAACTCTTTGTAAATAGTTGATAGTCTCATCAGTGACGAATGGCAAACGTAAAAAGCCTTCCTCATGGCTACATAACAAACCTATAATCTGCATCCACTAATATATATTACGAGCAAACCATTGCAGGCATCTTCAACTTATACCTCGACCCTCTCCCTCACAGACCCTCCTCCCACAAACTCCTTTACAGCCGCCTTTCCACCCCC
>JPJW01000744.1:0-12271 GCA_000750755.1 Pseudogymnoascus sp. VKM F-4513 (FW-928)
TACGCGATCCGCAAGATCGCGTGGTCGCCTCATCTCCCCGATGTCCTGCTATCCGCCTCTTACGATATGTCGTGTCGTATCTGGACGGATGGCTCGAACGGTGGTGTGGGCCGCGAGCTGGGCCGCATGAATGCGCATACGGAGTTTGTGACGGGTGTGGATTGGTGCTTGTTTGGTGCTGAGGGCTGGGCGGCAAGTTGTAGTTGGGATCAGCGGGTGCTGATTTGGGATGCGAAGAGCTTCATGGGTGGGCAGTAGAAGGCTTTAGCAGGGAGGATGGAGGAAGAGATCGCAGGGTCGGTCTTCATGCTCTATTTATGCAGATGAGGGCAGATAGCAAGCATATGGCGTTGTGGAGTTAGGTAAAATTATAGATAGCCTTGTGAAGGTGGACTTCAAGACAAATGTCACCATTAAAACGTGGCAGATGAGAAGCAATAGTATAAAGTAGAGTTTTCAAATTATCGGTACTATACTATGCGTACAGGTTATATAAAAAGACAAAGCTTTCCCACGCTCTGCAAATGCCCCAGATGAGTTAAAACGAGGCCAGATTCAGAACGCCAGCGCCTCCCAATCGTCCATCCCTTTCTATGATACATATAATACTGTTCTTCTCTTTCTCAATCTCGACCCCAGATTCTCAAATCGTACAACACGTCGGTAGTCGTACAACAGGCCCATAACCTATCCGGGCTCCCCAAAAAATTCTATAATAACAGGATCCGAAACGAACCGCCTTTTTAGAGGACATGATGCTTAAAACGAAGCACCAAAGTCCTGTCTTCCGCCACGGTCGCCGCCGTATCCGGAGCCGCCATCGCGACCTCCAAAGCCACGTCCGCCATCACGTCCGCCATCACGGCCTCCGAAGCCACGTCCTCCACGGTCACCACCGAAGCCACGGTCTCCGCGGTCACCGCCAAAGCTGCGTCCTCCGCGATCGCCACCATAGCCACCGCCTCGTCCGCCGAAGCCACCACCACGGCCACCACCGCCGCGTCCTCCAAAGCCGCCTCCACTACCACGGCCGCCACCACCGCGTGCTCCAAATCCGCCCATAGTCCTTGGTGGCTCCTCATCATCGAGCGAGTTGTGGCCAGAAATCAATCCTCTAACTCTGCTCAGGCCAAGCTTGCTTGCGAGTCCGTGGGGAATGGATGGTGGGGAGTCGAAGCCCCATCCGAAGCGGGTCCACTGGTACAAGGCCTCAACCATACCCTGTTTGTTGGTGATAGATTGGAGGGAGCCGAGTTGTGCCAGGAAGGCAGCAATTTTATCGTATCTTGAAACACGCTTGGTGGCCTCGCCAACCTGGGTAAGAATCTGTGCTGCATCAGCGGCAAGCTGGGCATCCTTGGTCATGTCGACCTGAGCGGTCTCAATGGTGGTATCCGGCTTGATAGGCAGGCCCTTGAGAATGCGGCGCGCCTGGTTCATTTCCATCTCGGTGAACAGTGCGTAACCAACTCCGCTCTTGTCACCACGGCCGGTACGCCCGACACGATGGATGTACTGGTCCCGGTTGGGGGGAACACCGATTTGAATGACGTGAGTGACGCCAGGGAAATCCATACCGCGAGCGGTGACATCGGAGGAGACCATAACTGCGGACTTGGCGCGACGGAAGCGGTCCGAGACGCGAGTACGCTGCTGTTGAGTGAGCTTGCCGTGCATAGCAGAAATTTCGGCAGGGTAAAGTGGGTGAGTGCCGTAGAGGGAGTTATCGGACTGGCTGAGGGATTCGAGAATACCAGCGTAGAGAGTGACGTTGGCGGTAGATGGCAAGTAGACGATTGCCTTGAATGGTGGCTGGGTTGGGTCTTGCGCAACCTTTGCGATCTCCTTTGTGCAGATCTCAACGAGAGCAGGTGCAACATTTTCGAAGCCCTTGCAGGCTACGACGTGTTGAGGAATCCTCTCGTGGGTTGGTGCCTCATCGCTCTTGACCGTCTGTACGAACTGGAAGTCGGGCTTCAATGTGCTCCTCACAAGGCTCATAACCTCGCGCGGTACGGTGGCGGAAAAGAGAAGAGTCTGGCGATCGGTGATATTTCTGTTTGGGAGTAGGTCGAGAATGGCTTCGATATCCTTGGAGAAACCTTGGTCCAACAAGCGGTCAGCCTCATCAAGGACGACGGCCTTGAGGTTGGGCGCCGAGACCTTGCTGTATGGGTCAGTCAGGAGATCGTTGAGACGTCCTGGTGTGGCCACAAGCAGATGGCATCCCTGGCGCTGCATTTGGTAAAGCATAGCCCTCTTGTTGCTTCCTCCAACAGCGACCTGAACCTTGATGTCTGTGCCTCTGCAGAGCTTTTGAGCCTCGACGGCAAGTTGCTCAGCAAGCTCACGGGTAGGCGACATGACAATTGCACGGATATCCGAAGCTGTGCTTCTAGGCCCGCGGTGCCCGCGACCCGAACCTGAACCCGCAAGTTCCGGGCTGGCCTTCAAGATGTTTTGTAAAACGGGGATAAGGAATCCTAGAGTTTTGCCGGTACCTGTCCTTGCTTGCGCAATACTAGTGGTTCATTAGCATTTTATCTTAAAAGTGGCAAAAGGGATTAGGTGCATACACGTCAGTTCCCTTCAATGTCTCGGCGATTGTCAGTGACTGCACATCAGTCATAGTCTCGTGGCCCATCGTCTGTGTAATTTCGTTGATAATCGCTGGGTGGACATGTCCTTTATCCGCAAGATCTTGGAACTTTGTGATAATCTCGACGTCCTCGTTTGACCTTGCGATAATCTCATCCTTAGGGTCGAAGGGTGCCGGTTCATCGTTGTGGAAGTATTGAGTCGACGGCTGGGCGTGAAGAAATCTCGCTGTAATGGCAGTCTTGGGTATTTGAATCGACTTGGAGGCAAAGGCTGAGGTGCGCGCAAATGGGAGAGCGCTTCTCGACGAACTCTGCGCAACTCTGCACAGCGAGGCCGCGCCTCTTCTGCAGACGTTGAGCATGATTTGAGGTTGGAGGTCCCTCAGGGGAGATAAAGAATTAAGATGCTAATAATGTGACAGTGAAGAGTAAAATGAACGAATGCCACTGCTTGATGGGTGTATAAGGAGGGTAAAGGGGTGAAATTAGAAGAGCGCGGATAGAATTTGTTGCGGATGATATTGAGTCCTGGGTGTCAATCCGCCTTCTCCTTGGGACTTTTTTGACGCTAGTGGAAACTTTCTCCACCCGCTAGGAACATGCGACCGTCACGTGCTCAGGGGCGAGGCTGAGTTAGAGCCTCGTCGAGTCCACAAAAGATGTATTTTATGGCACGAGCCGCATCAAAAGTTTCTAAGAGTAAACCCTTTTGGTAATTTTTGATACGTAGATACTGTCTACACCTGTTCTATAAGAGGTCATGTTATGGTATGTAAAAAAGAGGGTTATCTGGGAGGGTTTTGCATGTATGGTTATGGACCCGTAGTGGCGGGAGGAAAATTACAAGCATTTCTTGGGTGAGCTAATGACATGATAGACTCAGCTTGTCCCATAAACCTTTAATATTGTTATACGGCCAATTAATTTAGGGCGGCCTTGATAGGATAATGAACTATGGCCTTTTATAATTGGCAACTGCCGCTTATTTTCATCTGAAGAAGACGCGGCGGGGACAGCGAATACAGCTGCTAGCCAATTTGCTCGTCAGGACAGTACGGATAGTCACCTAGGACAGGGACACTCTATCAGGAATCCAAATAAACGGCTGAGTGCCAGGGATTCATATAAAGCTTTGTCCATTGTACTGTATAATACACTGCGGCTTGATCCCATTCCCGCCGTAGTCGTACGCCTGCGCCAATGCATGTTCTACCTTGATAACGCCGTCCCATAACTCCCACTGCTCACGCAGAATACGTCTTGCCTTAGACACACAATCGGTAACTCGCGTAGCGTCCAGCAGTCTCACTGGTCCTGATAATCTTGACGACCTGTCCTCTCCTCAAACCCAGGTATCTGGCGACTGGGTCTCCCACTTGGATGCGAGGCAACTGGGTGTCCTTCAGGCGGTAGCGCTGCAGTAACTTGGATCGCTCTTCCTTGCTCAGCAGAACGTGTTTCGGAACCAATTCGTGGTGGGTAATGTTGACGAGGAGGTCCTGCTCCAGGAAGCACTCGATCCTGGTCTCTGACGCAACAGCGGGAACGATCTTCATGGCCGCAGGTGTGATGTGAACGTGGGTAACCAGAATACCGGTGTGGAAGTTGCCTTGAGACAGAACCTGGGCGAAAGATCGCATTTGTTTGATACCGACGTTGGTGTCTGCGAGGAACTCGACGTAGATCGTGCCCACATCAGCCTTTGGCGGGTTCGGGTTCGCGGCAGTTGCTGGGGTAGAGTATCGCGCAACCATCTCGACACTTGGGCGAGCGGTGAATATCATCTTCTTGCGACTGAGGCTGGGTCAGCTTGATTGGGGGGAAAGAGGCAGCATCTCGAACATACTCTGGGATGCCGTCATTTGTGAAGCGGTGCTTGAACTCATCCAGCGAGATGCTCAGTTCGTCTTCATTCAGCTCATAGCCCTAAGATACCTGGTTAGTGACTCGCTGAGCCAGCTCCTCACTGCGACCACCCACTCTGTCATTGACCATCTGATGGACGGTTCTCCATGCGCGCCAAAGCCTGGCCACCTCGCGATCCGCGATATCCCTCGCTTTTTGCTGGTCTTCGTCGGCCATCGCGATGATTAAGGAGACAGAGGTTGTGTGATGGTGTAGAAATGCGATGCTGTTGGCGTCGGAGTGTAAATTTGCAGTTCTTCAGGATGATCTTCAACTTTGAGGCAACAAAAATAGTGCTGCAAGGATGCAGCCCGCTATCACGCTAGCTAAAAGTGGATCCTGGGTGAACTGTCCATGAATATTGAGATGTGAGTGCTCTTTGTCGCCCATAAGTCTAAAAGAATGATTAAACATAGCCCAAATTTATTTTATACGTGTAATAAACGTTAAATTCATTCCTTTGGTTTAAGTCTCCAGTAATTGGTGAATTGAACGCCTACGCCTACTGATATCCACTCACTATCGGTCAATTAGAGGACGCTTCACTCAGTTTCGCCGACAGTCCATCCCCAGGCGCGCTAAGAATTTCACTCGCTTGGACTTTAAAGTTGGTAGGCGCACTCCGAGAAAAGTGTCCTTGACTTTCTGGGACCTTGCAAGCTGCACCCTTACTTTGGACTGCGGCAGTATTCAAAGGTTCTGAAACTGGGATTCTTTATTTCTTACTCTTCCAAGACATTTACACTTTCTTGGTTCTATTTATAATAGTCATTATGTCCGAAAAAACCGCCCCGGCAACCGAGACGGTGGTCTCAGTTCCTGCAGTCACCGAGAAGAAGAGACCAGAGAAGCCAGATGAGGCCGCTTTCGAGGCAGCAAAGGAGAAGGCCAAGAAAGAACACAAGGTTGCTCAAGACAAGTTTGTATGTGACCCTCCAATTCATTATCCCTGGCATCAATTATTCACTATACGGCACCAATCTCTCTGTTCTCCAGAGCCCCGACTGACCCTCTCCAGAACGCCGCCAAGGCAAAGTTAGAGCTCGCCCAACCAAAGAACAAGGATGGCACCCCATCTGCTACCCAGAAGAGACGCCAAGAGCTCCAGACGAAGCTCAACGAGATCAGAAAGGAGCAAGCCGGCGGCAAAGCTGGCCGCAACCAAGTCTTTGACCAAATCAAGAAGCTTGACGAGCAATTGAAGAGCCGGATCGCCGAACAGAAGGCCGCACGTAGCCGTGTTGCATTCAAGAATGTCGACGAGATTGATCGCCAGATTGATCACCTCGAGAAGCAGGTCAACGGGGGCATGATGAAGCTGGTGGATGAGAAGAAGGCATTGGCCGAAGTTTCCTCGCTCCGCAAGCAACGCAAGAACTTCGCTGGCTTTGAGGACTCGCAGAAGGGAATTGACGATGTTAAGGCTAAGATCAAGACACTCAGGGATTCGCTCGACGACCCAGTGGCCAAGGCACGCAGCGACGAGTACAACAAAATCCAAGCCGAATTAGACGTTATCAAGGCCGAGCAAGACGAGGTCTTCAAGAACATCCATGCTCTCCGCTCCCAGCGTGAGGATCTTTACAAGGAATCTCAAGCAAAATACCAAGCCGTTCGCGCAATCGAGGATAACCACTGGAAGGCGAAGAAGGCTTTCCAAGCCCACGAATACGAACAAAGACAAAAGACCCGTGAGCGCATAAAGGCCGAGCAAGAGGCATTTAACCTCCAGAAGAAGCGTGAGCGTGCCGAGAAGGTCCTTGCCGAGGCCAGCGAGCCTGCCTACCTTGACGAGATCCGCCGCGCCCAGAGCTTGATCCACTACCTTGACCCTACCAGCGCCAACGGAGCCAGCAAGCCCCTTCTCGCACCAAGCGGTCTCTCGGCCGAGGCACAGCGTACCGTCGATGACTCTGGAATTAAGGGCATGAAGGTTGCCAAGAAGGATGACGAGGAGTACTTTGCTGGTACCGGTGGCAAGAAGGGCAAGAAGGGCCGCAAGGCTGCCGCATCCCCTGCCGCCCCAGCTGCTGGCAAATTCACTCTCCCACCCGCTGTTTTGGACGACTGCAGCGCCATGGGAATTGAGCCACCAATGAGCTCTGCTGATGTCCCAGCTGTCCTCGAGAAGGCCCAGGAGAAGCTCGCATTCTGGAGAGCGGACCAGAAGGCCCAGACCGAGAAGGTATGTTGCCATCAATGGCTAATTATGTCCCAAGTACTAACTATCCCAGAATGTTGCCAAGGCCAAGAAGGACATTGAGAAGCTCGACGCCGAGGAGTCTACCAACGGCTCCAGCAAGAAGGCCGATGAGTCCGTCGTCACCTCTGCCGTTGACACCGTCAAGGATGCCGTCGCCGACGTCGCCGAGAAGGTCAAGGCCGTCACCGTCGGCGAGACCACGGAGTAAATCCTTACTCCCAAGCACCACCACCACCATGGCAACAACCCGTCATTTTCGCAGTTCAAAAGCATAGCGTCTTGATTCAACAGCCCCAGAGCAAGCGCGCCTATTATACTCATCTCCAAAAATCCCAGTCATCCTGTTGTGTTTATAGCGAGCATTTCGGATCCTTGGGAGATCCCCCCCCCTCACTCTTGTTGCGAACTTCAAATTTTATCCCCTTGCATTGTGTATAACTTTTTTTTAAAGATCAGGGAGATATATGTTTGGGGCCATCCATAATTTTCTTTAGGGTCCGGTCTTTCTCGGTCACGCATAAAATAATAATGGACTTGGCATATTTTCATGATTTCGTAAAAAAAAAAAAGGTTTAACCTCCCTGTCTACTACAGTGACCCGTGAGCTATGTTATGCGTGATAAAAGTCGTATCGTTAAGAACGTTTCGTGACTTGAAGCCTCCCTCCCTCCATCCATTCCTTTCCTTTCCTCTTTGTTGCGCAATTTCGAAGAAGAGGAATACGCAACGCGCCAGTGCTATGTTATGCCCCCCAAATGCCGATCCAGACGCCCCAGCGCGAAAACATGAAAACGTATTGCAAACATCGAAACAAGTAGAATCTCAGCCCCCCACACAGACATCCCCCATCCTTACATTTCCAACCACTCTCCCACCCCTCTTAGTACCGCCCTCCATACGCATACCCACTGCTCGGTGGTGGCGGTGGCCTCCGGATGCTGCCAAGCCCAGGCGTGCTCCTTCCACCTTCCACCTGACGCTTTCCCTTCCCTCCCCCATTCACCTCTCGCATTCGCGCCCCCGTCAACGCACTCAACGGCGGGTCCTTGACGGCTGAATCGTTGTCGGGCGGTAGGGTGAATGTGACCAGACTGTAGAAGTACTCGAGGACCTCGGGGTAGCGTTGCACGCTCGCGCGCCAGTCCTCGTCGATGCCGCGCTTCAGTTCCGCGTTGGCGGCGGCGATCTCGGTGGGGTGTGGTCGCGTGCCGTAGTAGTACATGGCGCGCTCGGTGAGATGGGCGATGTGCATTGAGTGGGAGTCGCGGCGCCGGGTGGTTAGGACGTTAAAGTATGTGAGGATGTAGTCTTGGGCTTGACCGCGGACCCATTGCCTGAGAGGGGGGTCAGTAGCTGGAAGAGATAGGCAGATCCTGGGTGATTTACCGGATGTCGGCGAAGAAGGTGGTCATCATTCGAGTCTCGGCCTGGCGGACGGCGGTGTCGAGGCCCTTGGCCTCACAGTCGCATTGCACGATTGCGGGCGAGGAGCATATGGCGCAGTCCGGGTCCATCGTCTCGGGTTTTTCTCGTTCTCGATACGGGTCTCGGTCTCTGGGGTTGAGGGTCAATGAAATGGACTTATGAAGACTTGGAGAAGATGTAAGAGAATTGGAGTTGTGGGTGTTGAATTGGGTAGTCCCGACTTTTGGTGGGGTGGGTGAAGGGGGGGGGAAGTGATGTTGAAGTGAGGTTGAAGTGAGGTTGAAGTGAGGTTGAAGTGAGGTTCATGTGCTCTGGGCCTGTACGCTGTAGAAGGAGCCGCCAACTCACCTTCGATTATGCATCGTTGGGAGTTGAGTTGCACGTCACAGACACTGCGACGCGGCTCTGTTTGGTGAGTGAGGTATGGTTTGGGCCAGCAAGCACACTATGAGCAATGGGCACCGTCGACAAACGCGACACGACTGGGCACAGTGAAGCCACGCGGGGAGGACGGAGCAGTGGCAAAGACAGGTATGTATGGTATGGTATTTAAATGTACGATAAGAGGAAAGAAGGACGAGAGAAGAAGAAGAGAGATGGTTTTCCTACGTGTTTGTGTCTCTTTCCATCGCTGACAGAGTGCAGAGTGCAGAGGCCGATGGAGCGACCGGATGCAGCAGATGCAGCGCTTTGCTGTGCTGTCGTGGCTCGAGTGTCGGCTGTTCCACTCGCGGTGTGCAGATTGCAACGTTAAAGGGCAGCTTCTGCAGTTTTTCTGGATGAATTGGTGATCCGGCAGAAGGAAGAAGTGCATTCAATTGGACCAAAGTCTATTCGACGCCCGACTCGTGCAAACGATGCGTGTATCCGCGTCTTAGCTGCATGAGACCGCTTCTTTTGATGGGCACTTGAGGGGTTCAGTTAGGTCAGGATGCCCAGCGCCCCAGGGCCCCATTGTCGTGGTTGCCGAGGGAATTTGTGCCCAGTTGCGGGTTTGACACGCACGCAACTGCGGTATATATATGCATATATGGGCCAGTATATGGCTACTATATAGCCAATATATAGAGGATACTGATGCCCGTCTTATATCTTGCAGTCCAGGCGTGTTGGGCGAGGCTCTATGAGAATTGTCAATGATTCATAGAGCATTATGATTGGGCACAGGGACAGGGAAGGGACTGTCACTGTCAAGTCTGGTTGTGGGTGCAGTACCTAGAATATACGGTGGCCGGGACCATTTATTCCGCAGCCTCTATCAAAAAAGTCCCTGGGTTGAGAGGAACGCTCCTTCTACATTCACCAGTCAGTCAGTGACCAAGGGGCCTCTTCCCCATCACCATGCCCCCTCGATGTCCGACAGCAGCTGGGACTCTGACGCCGTTTCTATATCCCTTCCTCTGCACTGCGACTCCACGAACACTCCCGCGCCTGGCCCAAAAATGCTTCCCTCGCCAGCAACCCCCTCGACACCTCTCGACCACCCGCAGAGCCCTCTCAGGCGACCCTGATCCTCTCGCGAGCGTGCCAGTCCACCTCAATAACCAACCTGTCTCGCATCTCAACCCTCCTCCCTCCGACTACGGGCGCACAATCTTCTCCGATCGCGCCACCGTCCAACTCCACGCCGGTGATGGCGGCCACGGCTGCATCTCCTTCCTAAAGGAAAAATACATAGCAGCAGGACCCGCCAACGGTGGCGACGGCGGTTACGGAGGTAGCATCTACATCCAAGCCGTCCGAGGCGAGACCTCCCTACACAAGCTCGCGCGCCGCAACATCATCAAAGCTGGGCGTGGCAAGAACGGCCAAGGCAGGACCCGCGGCGGCGAACGCGGCGACGACGTCGTAATCCAAGTCCCCGTTGGTACCGTGATCCGCGAGATCGAGCGAGTTGACCCCGTCTCCAACGAGGAGCTGAAACTGCAATTCCAGGGTGACGCACCAGAGGGCGATGTGCGCGAGCATGCTGGGCCGTACAAATGGGATCGCGATAAGTGGCTGCTCTACCCAGCCATCACACCCGAAGACATCGCAACGGCCGACTTCCCGACCCTCCCCAAGGCGCGCCGCTCTCACCTTGCCTCCGCGCAGGAGATGGCCCCAATCAACCTCGACCTCAGCCGGCCAATGGAGAAGCCAATTCTCCTTGCTGCTGGCGCCGTTGGTGGTCTTGGAAACCCGCATTTCGTGTCCCAGGGTGCGTCGCGCCCAAAGTACGCTACCAAGGGATCTGAGGGGTTACAAATTACACTCGAGCTCGAGCTGAAGCTGCTCGCAGATGTAGGCCTCGTCGGGCTCCCGAACGCTGGCAAATCGACACTTCTGCGCGCAGTCAGCAACTCGCGCGCCCGTGTGGGTAACTGGGCTTTCACGACGCTGCAACCTAATATTGGAACCGTTGTGCTGGACAACCACAAGGGCCGCCCATTGACCGTGTCGAGCTACGAGACTGGCGAGCCGCGCACGAACTACACAATCGCGGATATCCCTGGCCTGGTCAAGGATGCGCATCTTGATCGCGGTCTAGGCGTCTCTTTTCTGCGCCACGTAGAGCGTGCGCGCGTCCTGGCATTCGTGGTTGATCTCGCAGCCGGCGACGCGGTTGCAGCACTTAAATCGCTGTGGCGCGAGGTCGGCATGTATGAGCAAATGAAGCTTGAAGAGGAAGCCGCAAAGGAGAAGAAGGCCGAGATTGTGAAATGGAGCCCCCTGAAGGCTAGCGATGAGCAGGAGGAAATGCGTGGCTCGAGCTACCACGATAAGGTGCCGCGTAGCGAGGAGGCTGGGGGGATTGCAGGCAAGCCTTGGTTTGTGGTTGCGAGTAAGGCTGATTTGGAGGGGTCGCAAGAGAATTACGCGGCGTTGAAGGCGTACTTGGAGAGAGTTACTAAGGGGGAGGAGGAGCATCCTAGTGGGCAGAAGAGGGGGTATGCGAAGGACTTGGTTGCGCTGCCTATTTCTGCTATTAACGGACATGGTGTTGATGGCATCACGAAGTTGGTTGTTGGTATGCTTAATGAGTACACCGCGTAGGGAAGGGAGGACCAAGGGTAGATGTACGATATTGTACCATAAATTTGTATATAATGTTTGATAGACATCATGTTTTGCATCTAGAGAAGCATGTAATAACCAGGGGCGAACCATATACGAGTATTGTCGACGGAGTCACAATTGCATAATCATGATCTCCTATTATTGCAGTTGAATGTTATTTCCTTTATATTGCAGAAGCTATTGATGAAAACGCCTTTTTACTCTATGCGTACAATGCCAACCCCAGACATTTACAATTGCTCCGAAGACGCCTCCGTCTCGATCGGCGCCTCAGCAGCATCCATCTCAACATCCTCACTCTTCTCCGCCGCCGCCGCCTCCCCACTCTCCTCCCCATTCGCCGCCGTCTCCGCCTCCGCAACCTCCGCCTCAGCAACAGCCGCATCAACAACCGCCGCCGCCTTCTGTGCGGGGTGGTGGTTATTAACAAGCGGCACATTCTCATTGAATATCCTCAACAACATCGCCGTGCGATCCTCCTTCGCCAACATCAGGTTCAGACTATGCAAGCTGCGCCACAACGGTAGCACAACACGCTCCTTGAATCCATCCTCCTCGTCACTAGGCTCGATACGGAGCACACAGCACCCCATCCCGATATCGCGGACGCGCTCCCCGATCTCACCAAGCTCCTTCCAGCAGTCGCCCGTGACCTTGGGGAACATCTCCACGAGCAGCTTGCGCAGGGTAGCGCGCTTGTAGAGACGAACCACGCGGCCTTCGCCAACGTAGCCTTCGAGGATAGGCATACCCTCGGACTGGATGCGCCAGCGGCACACGCCCTCGCCTTGAACATCCTGCTTCATGAACATGCGCACGCCGCCGTGGATGAACTTGATGCCCTTGCCCTCGTTCTCGACCAGGATGTCGCGGATCAGAGCAGAGGTGTAGTAGATCGTCTTAGCGGGCTCGCCGAGCGCGTTACGCACCATGAAGCGGTCGCGTGGGAAGCGCTGGGAGAGCTTGTAGAACTCCTCGATGCTCTGCACCTCGGGGTGGTCGCCGGAGATGTACTTGAATGGCTCCTCGAACTGCTGCTGGTTGCGGCCCTTGGCCTTGACGGGCGCGGGGAGCGAGG
>JPJW01000750.1:0-11839 GCA_000750755.1 Pseudogymnoascus sp. VKM F-4513 (FW-928)
GAGGGCGGTGGGGGTGGGGCAGGGGAATGAGTATAGTAGGCACTGCTATTTTGAGTTTCGGGCTGTGGCGCTGGTGGGGTGGAAGGAGGTGCACGAGGTGCCATTAGCGCACGAAGGGGCGTTTGTGGAGAGGACGGTTTATAGGAGGGCTGGGGATGGGGGGGAAGGCATTTGAAGTGATGAGAATTTACTTCCGTGGCGAGTCAGTCAGTATACAGTCACAAGCATCCATGAAACAAGCAGTCATAATATTCAAGAAACAAAGATTCTTCATTCGTCCTATCCTATTCTCTCCCTCATATCTTCCCCAAAAAAAGCTAAGAAAAAAAACACGGTTTCCCACCCCTCCTGCTCCGAAAGCCAGATAGATATATTCGCATTTCCGCGCATCGAAAACAATAGAAGCGTCAAACTAGTAAATAAAAAAGGGGAATCCACAACTTTAAAAAGAATCGCAAGACGAGGAAAAAACAGAAAAACAAAGGTGTATACATAAACGCGTACATCCATACAACCCCCCTCCCTCCCCTTCGGGTCATTAAAAAAGGGGTTCAGAAGAGGAGTGGAGCTTCAGAAAAGCAGAAGAAAGAAAACGGGGAACTAGAAACAGTTCAAGCTCCCCTTCTTCTTCTTGCTCGCCACCTTCCCCATCCTCTCCTCCAACTGCTTCGTCACCCTCTCCGCCTCGCCCCTCTTCCTCCTCTCCGCCTCCCCACGCTGAATACTCCACCTCGCCTCCGTGCCCGTACTCTCGCTCTTCACGCGTTCCAACTCCCTAATCTTCGCCTCCGCAACCTGCTCCTCGAGCTTCTTACTCTGCTCCTCGAGCCTCCTCTTCGCCTCCTCCCCCCCGCGCTTCGCCGCCTCCGCCTCCATCGCCCTACGGCGCCACGCCTCAGCCTCCGCCTTCACCTTATTACTCTGCCTCTCCAGATCCGTGAGCGCCTCCTCAAGCGTAGCAGTAAGCTGCTTCTCAGCACTAAGATGCTTCTCAATACTCCTAATCTTCGCCTCCTGATCCTCCTGCATCTGCGCCAGCGCGAGCGTCGCGTCCTTCGGGCTCAGCGGCGCGCTGCCCAGCGACAGCGAGTTCGGCGGGATGGAAATATGCGGGATTGGCGGCAACGGACCCGCGGGGGGCGGCGAAGGGATCAGCGACGCCACGCTGGAGGTCTTGCGGATGGTGGAGCTGCTGCTGTTGGAGCCGCGCGCGCCGGCTGTGTTGTCGGACAGCGCAATCTCATCCAGTTTCGCCTGCGAGACGGCATCAGCGCCCGTCCAGCTCCCGACGCCCTGGGCGCGCGAGCTGCGTGGACTACTCACCTGCAGTCCTGCGTACTCCTCTCTGACCGCATTAAGCTCCTGCTCCACGCGTGCCCTCGCGGCGTTCGCCTCGTCGAGTTGGGAATTGCGCTCGCTCTGCAGCGTGCTGAGGCGGTTATGCGCAGCCTGGTGCTGGTCGAAGTTCGCGGCGAGCTGGTCCTCGAGTTCCTCCACGAGGCGCGAATTCTTCTTATTCTTCGTCTCGAGGGCGGACATCTCGGCGCGCAGAACGGACAGCTGCTCCGTGACTGTTGCGCCCGGGACGGCGGCGCCGGCGGTGGTGGTGGCCAGGAGGGCGGCGAGCTCGGATTTCACCGTCTCGAGCTCCTTCATGACCTTGTCGTTTATGGAGGACAAGTCTAGGACAGCGGTCTCCATCTCCGTAGCCCGCGTCTTCTCCCCAGCGAGCGCAGCATGCGCAGTCGCCAGCTCGGCAATCCGCTCCTCAAGCGCATCAACACTAGCCTCCACCCCGAGCGCAGCGGCGACCTTCTCAGCAGCGCTGATGAGTCCCTCACGCGCATCCATGAGCTCCTTATTCATAGCCTCGAGACTCACCTGATGCTCCGCCGCCAAACTCGCAAGCGCAGCCTCCTGCTCGCCCTTCCCGCTCTCCTTAACCTCATCAATCTCACGCGCGTGGTTGGCGTGCAGTTCAGCCAGCCCATCCTGGTGCGACTTCACCACGCCCTCGTGCGCGGAAATCTGCTCCTCAAGCTTCGAGACGAGGGACTTGTGCTCCTCTGCCTCAGCGGCGGTAGCATCGCGCGCCTTGGCCGTGTCATCGAGTTGCGCCTTCGTCAGCTTGTGCGCCTCCTCCAGCTCAGCGATCTGCGCTGCGCTAGTCTGCACGGCGGAGCGGTGCTCCTCGATCTCTTTTTGCAGGCTCGACACGCGCTCGTCGTGCTGCGCCTTCTGGGCCTCGAATTCCTCGACGGGGATCCCGCGCTCGACTTCTGCCTCGGGCTCGGCTTCGCGCGTCGAGACGACGGCTGCTGTTCCGGCTGCGGCGACGGCGGTGGCGGCTGCCGCGGCGGCTGCGGCGGTGGTAACCTCGTTGTCGCGCTGGACGGCCTTGATCTGGTTCTCGAGCTTGTTGATCGTGTCGAGTAGCTGCCTCTCGCTTCCCTGCATCGACTGGAGAGCCTCCTGGTGCCTACCCTCCCAGTTCTTCAGCTCGCCCTCCAGCTCTGCAATCCTGCTCTCGCGCTCAGCATTGGCTTCTTGGTCTGCCTTCTCCTGGTCTGCCTTGGCTCCATCCAGCTCCTCGGCAGGGACCGAGCGATCCGTCGACTCAGGCTCGACATCCTTCTCCGCCACAACCGCAGCGGTAACAGGCACAGCCACAGCCGTAGCAGCAGCAGCAGACACCACCGCGCCCGCCGCAATAGCCTTCTTCAGCTTCTCCACCTCCTCACCCAGCTCCGCCTCCCTCGCCTTATGCGTCTCCTGCTGCACCCTAAGCTCATTCTCACTCCTCATAATCTGTTCCTGCATTCTGCTCAAGGCCGACATATCAATCGGCGCCTGACTAATACTGGACCTCTCCCTCGTCAACCCCGAGATAATCGACATCTTACTATCCATCTCGCGCTTAACATTCTGCATATCCGCCTCGAGCTCCTGGACGCGCTCCGAGCGCGCGTGCAGCTCGTGCATAGCGGCATTGAGGTTGAGTTCGAAATTCTGCATCACGTCCGGCTGCGCCTCGAAGTGCTCAGAGGCGATGTTGCGCAGGGACGCGAAGGAGCGGTGCGCGCGGTCAATGATCATCATGCCCTGGCTCGATTTGCGGCGGATGACTGGGCTCGAGTTCTTGGGTGACTTGGGCACCATGTCCATCTTCGCCTTGTGCACTTCGGTCTTGAGCTCCTCGACCACGTCGAGCGTCTCGGCATGCTGTTCTTCGAGCTGTGCGTATTTCTCCGCTAGTGCAAGCTGTGCAGCTTCCCGCTCGGCAGCGAGACGACGCAGACTCTCCACCTCGGCGGCAATAGCCTCATCCTGCACACTCACACTCCTCGACTGCTCCTCCTTCTCCGCCACCACAACCGGCACAGCTGCAGCCGCAGACGTAGACGCAGCAGCGACCTCCTCGGTCGTGGGCACATTAACAACCACATCCCCGCCCTCAGACGCATGCGCAATCAACGAGGGCGACTCCCCAACCAAGCACAACTCCGAGGAGAGCGATCTCTCCTGCGCCTCTCCCGCGGAGTCTCCAACGGCTAAAAAAGACGTCGGTCTCGTCTGCGCCGGCGTCGCTGCCGATAACATGCTATCGCGCTTCGCGTTCCCAAAGGGCTGGCGACCCTCCTCAACGACGTCTTGGAGCTCGGCTAGAGCGCGTAAGGCTTCCTCGTATTTTGCTGCCAGATTCTCGTACTCGCTCACCGTTGACTCGTGGGTCATGCGCAGGTCGAGCAGCTCAGCGGTCACGACGTCGATGGTGGGTTTGCGGCTTAGGGTTGGGGTGCGCGCGCGCGCGTCAGAGGGGGTAGATGCCTCGTCTGCGTCTAGCGGCTCGCCGTTGTCGACAGGGCCGTCGGTTTCGGAGCGCGTGCTTCCATCTGGGCTGAGCGCTGGGACGTCATTAGGGGTGCGTTGTCCAGAGTCCTCGTCTTCGTGGATGGAGCGCGGCTCGGAGCCTTCGATCTCGTCGCGCTCGTGGATGACTTCGGATTGGGATTGACCGCGACGGCTGGCGTAGCTTTGGTTGCGGGAGTGGGGGACCTTGCCGTTGGGGATGGGACCGGCGGGGTCGGGGGTCTCGCCTTGGCGCACGCTGTCGAGTTCGTAGAGGAGCTTGTCGAGTTTGCCTAGGCTGCGTTGGCGCTCGACGACGTGCTCGAGACGCTCGATCTCGCGGCGCATGACCTCGGCGTCAGAGTCGGACTCAGCGAGGCGCTCTTCGAGAGTAGAGATGTAATCCTCGCAGCTCGCCTCGTTCTCCCTAACCCTCGCAATCTCCTTCCTCAGCTCCGCGACAATAGCCGAGTTCTTCTCCTCGCCGCTCGTGTGCCCATCAAGCTTAATCTCGAGATCATGGAGGTAATTCTCCGTGCTCGCCTCGCGGTCCATCAGCTTCTGCAGACGCGCCTGGAGCTGCGTGTTCACCGTCTCGATGTACGCGCACTTAGTCTCGCGCTCCAGCAGCGTGGTCTCAGTGTTCGACAGCGACGCACGGGTGCTAGACAGCGATTGCTCGAGACTGCGAATCGTCTCCTCGTATTCAAGAACAACTTGCTCAACGGCCTCTGCAAACGCATTCGAGCGCTGCAGACGCTCCGTCGAGAGGTCACCAAGTGTATGCTCCTTCGTCGCATTCTCCGCCAACTCCGTATCGCGCGCCTTGGTCATCTCAGAGATGAGCTTCGCATGGCGCGAGCTAAGCGCATTATAGCTCTCCTGACTATCCAGGAGCTGATTCTGCAAGTCAATCTCAGCATCATTACGGCGATCCGAGCGTGCGCTCGTAGTTCCCCCATGCGACGCCGTGTCGTTGCGGTCGGAGCTGCGGATCTGCTCGCGCAGGAAGGCGACCTCGGCCTTGAGGCGGTCAATGAGGGCCTGCTTGTCCGTCTCGTCCGAGACCTGCTGGATGCGGGGTTTGCTCTGGATGGCACGGGCGCGCTGGGCGTACTGCACGGTGTTGAGCGTCTCGCTGAGATGGAATTCGGCGGGCGTCACGCAGGCGACCATGTAGGTGATTGCGTTGCCGCCGAGGGAGTCCTGGAGCATGCGCGTGAGCTTCGAGTCGCGGTAGGAGACGTGAGATCCGGCTTGGCGGGAGGAGAGTTGCGAGATGACCTTGCCCAAGCTGGCCAGTCCGGCGTTGATGGAGATTCCCTCCTTGGCGCGCTCGCCCTGCGCACCGGTGTTCTTGAGACGTTCGCTACCAGCCAGATCGACAAAGTGGAATTTGCTGTCAATCGTGACCCAGCTCTCCGAGCCAGTCATAGCCTCAAGCGGGACCGAGAATCGCTTCTCCGCCTTTGGCGTCGGGCCACCAGTGCTGCTCTTGCGCTGCACGAGGTTCAAGCTGAAGACGGCGTGAGAACGCGACGACTTGGCGTTGATGGCCGTAGAATCCGTCTGTCTAATCATCGACCCAAAATTCAGCGCATTAAGCAGATCCTCCACCGAATTAACATCCACAGCATGCAAGCCCGTCAGCAAAATATGCCCCTTCGTATCCTCGCGAATCGAGACCTGTCCCCGCTCCGCCATGGGGACGTGCTCCGGCACCAGCAGATCGCGCAACTGCTCATTATAAATCTCCACGTACGTCGCCTTGAGCGTCCAGTTCTTCTCGGCCGGCTTCCCGGCATATGCGCCGGGCTGCGCAGAGTACCGCTTTGGCGCGCGCAGCGCAGACATGGAGTCGCGGTTGCTCGCTGGCTTGGGGCCCTCGAGTTTCTCAAACAGCGCGGCGGCGGCGCGCGGGATGACACCTGTGGAAATTTTGTCAGCATGTTAGGCCAGCGGGGACGTTTGAGCCATGCAATGAGGGGCGTGAGAGAATAGCACCTGTCGACTCACCCATGACATCTGTGTTGCCCTGGTCGTCTGGGCCAGATGTTCCCATGGTGTATGATTTTCCAGCTCCTGACTGGCCGTAGGCGAGCATGGAGACGTTGTAGCCCTGGACGAAGGCGTTGACGCTCTCGGTGAGGTATTCCCAGACTCCTTCTTGGTTGACATCTTCGCCGAAGACGCGGTCGAAAACAAAGAGCTTGCGGCCTTGTGGGGAGTCGATTGTGACGCTCGTCGGCGAGGTGACTTGCACCATTGATCGCTGGAATCGCTGCGGGACAAGTTCGTATCCAGGGTCCTCTGGTCGTAGCGGCGGCCTGACGCGGATAGCTAGAAGCTGTTAGCAGGTACTCCCGAAATCCCGTCCCAAACAACAAATCCCATCATAATAACGATCTCATGCCCACTCCGGCGCAACCATATCAATCCCGGAAAAAGTATTGCGACTCACCAACTCTCACACTCGTCTTCCCGTCCTCATCCGAGGCTCTACTCCCACCTCCTCCACCTCCAGCTCCACCCAGCTTCCCCGTCATGCTCAGCCGACTCGTACTCCTCGTCGACGGGCGCACAAGCACGCTCATCGGGCGTTGCGCCGGCACTCCCGGCGACCCCGGCGGAGAGGTAGCCATCGCGGCGACAAAACGCGCGGAGGGTGTATGTGGTGGTTCGTTTTTAGTTTCTCTGGTTGCTCGTCTCCGAGGGGGGTCGTGTCGTTAGGTCGACGGCATAGGGTGCGCAGTTTCGCGGTGGGTGTTGGTGAGGTTCTTTCGTTGGGAAGATCGAGGGTTCGTTTTTCGGGGGGGTATAGTATCTGGGGTCCGAAGAAGGGGGTCGTCGACGCGTTCGCTAAATAAAAAAAAGGGCGTCTTGGACGTGTACTGGGGCGTGTTCTGTTTTCCCTCGATGCTGGTGTTTCGTTTGCAGTCGTAAGATATGGCAGGTCTGTATGAAGCAGAATTTGTGTGTGTGTAAAAGTTGTGAGTGTGTGAGTGTAAATTAATTGTGTTTTGGGGGAGGATAGGTGAAATTGGCTCTCAGACAATCTCACGAAAAAGAAGGGGAGGAGAGGATAAGAGAGAGATGGGTGTGAGTGACACGGGCGGGAAGGGTGCTGAAGGGGTGCTGAAGGGGTGTGGATGGTGTGGATGGGTGTGGGTGTGGAGTGCAGGGAGAGTACAGTAGCAGTAGTGGTCTAGTTGGTTTAGTGGGAAAGTGTGCAAAGGGAGGTTGGAGCAGGGGTTATTGGTGGAGCTAAGACTGTTTAGATTGGTATTTTATTCAGAATTGTGTTATTACAGTACTAGTACTTATTTTATTTTGCCTTGTGCCTTGTGCCTGTCCTGGGCCTGTCCTGGGCCTGTCCCTGGGGATTTTAGTAGTATTTTACTAGTATTTTAGTATAGGGTGGGTGGATGTACAGGTACATGCATAACTGTGCATTAGTGTGAACAGAACTGCATATTAAGCAGATTGGGACAACAAACTGCACAAACTGGTCAAACTGACCACACACACACACAGACTGACCCAACTCACAGCCAATTTCCTTCCTAATTGTGCTAATAGACCTGCAGCACAAATAGACAAGTCTGACAAGCCGAGATGTATCTGTACCTGTACTTCTCGCTCCTCTCTTTACCTCTCTGCCTGTCCCCGTCTAGTTTGCTTGTTCTGTCCTGGCTGTCCTGGCTGTCCTGGCTGTCCTGGCTGTCCTGGCTGTCCTGTCCCAGCTGTCGGTGACATCTAGTAGTAAGCCTTGTACACACAAGTATCCCTAACTGCTCTCCATGCCATCGATACACACAAATCCCTCTAGCGATACCATCATCTACACCTCCCTCCTCCCTCCTCCCCACCAGACCGTTAACCAGAAATACAGCACGCACCACAGCACCACAGCACCACAGCACAACCGACACACACACCCTCTCTCCTCTCTCTCCCAGCTGTCGTCCTACGCCGGAAGATGCCATCATCCGTCGTCGGGGTATCCACATTGTATTCCCCGTCCACAACCCGCCCACTTCTCCACCCAAGTCAGTCTAAAAACTACAATCCCTCTACCACAGAACCCGTACAACAGACACCCTGCTGTCCCCCCCGTTCCTCTCCTTCTGCTCTTATCCCGATGATATGCCAGAGTAAGGACAAGGACGCGGGTACACACATGTATTCCTAGTCACTCCTACCGTGCATCCAGCTGCTGAGGTTTGTCTAGAAATACCGAGCTCTACCTTTCTCTAACCACCCTCCAACTCCAAACCCCATACTTCAACCCTCACTTCAGCATAACAACCGCCCATCCTTTAATAACCACCAAAGTTCCACCCCCGTTACAGTCCACCGCCATCGTATCACTATCACTTTCTACCACTCCCTACCACGTCTATCACTCCATCATCTATCCCCTATAGTGCATTAACCGCCTTCCCCTACAAACCCACTACTCCCTCCCCGCGCGGAAACTCTCAATGCATACCCGTCCGTCCATCACCTCTCTCTCTCCCTCTCTCCCGTCCCAAAAAAAAACAAACAGCTCGCTTAACACTAAAATAGCTGCACAAAAACCCACACACCCGCACCCACCGGGAACAATTATGCATCTCCCCCCCTGGCGCTAACGCGATCCATAGCGCCGCCCTGCACAACCCCATCATCCGCGGTCCAGTCTGGGTGGGTGTAGGGGGAAAACGGTCATCTACGTAGCTACTGTACTGTACTCTATGGCCGCCATAGTGTGGAAGCGATAGGGATGGAGGATGGGAGGTGGTTGGGGGTATTACAGATCAGAACAGGATAGGATAGGATACTAAAAATCCGCATGCACGTCAAACCCAGCGGGGAAGGTTGTCCTTGTGCTTGTACGATGCTGCATATGTTGGTAATAGATCAGACCGACCGACCAACCGACCGTCGACGACACCACCAGTAATGTCATGTCATCATCGCCGGTACTGCAGTATCACCACCAGCAACGTCAGCGTCAGTAGCAGGCAGTAGTGCACCAGTGACAGCCCCCCCAGCCGCTACGGACGCACAACAGCAAAGCCGTTACGGGTACTACAGCATCGCATCTCCACCATCCGGCATCAATCAGCACATCAGGGTACGCCGGACCGGAAGAGTACACTGCATCCGCCCCCCGCCCCAGCGCCGTGGGATCGACGATTGGACGTCCAGTCCAGTGCGTTGCGTCCGCCTCCCGCCCGCCCGCTATCAGTCTCGATACAGATCCAGATGCTGCGGGACGTCCGGATGGGTAGGTAGGTAGTAGGTAGGTGAGTGGATGATAGGGGTTAGATCTGCCTTGCCTGCGTTGGCTTGGTTGTCCATCCATCTATCTCCCCGCCCGCGCCGCCGCCCCCCTGGGTCCCCGGGACGGCGGGAGAGATGTAGGTGAGGTGTATCGTATATCATATCGTATCATACACCATTTACGGGTTACCACTGACTGCGAGATACTCTAGGTAGGTAGGATTTTTCTTGATTTTTTTCTTTTTTGGCGGGGCGGCGAATGTTGGCGAAGACGAGTGAGGATGGCAGAGTAAGGCGGGCGGCTGAGACATGAATCATGTACAGTAGTGTAGACGGACTGATGGGATGGGATGGGATGGGATGGACGGGGTGGTGAGACAGGTGTCATGACATTGTGGCGCGATGGAAGGTGAGGGGGAAGTGACAGGTCTGTTCTTTGGGTGCTCTGCTTGTCATGATGGAGTAAGTGAGGGGAAAAGGGAGGGTGAGGAGAGAGAGAGGTGAGGGAGAGAGAGGCAAAATAGGGGGGGACGCCGAGGGGATATGTCGATTGGGCGATAGATGTGAGCTGAGCAGAGACACTCTCGCTGCATCGGCACAGCTGGTCAGGGAAGAAGCGTGGCAATGGCATCTGTCATGTCCACCTGCCATCTGCCATCTGCCAAAAAAAACCGACCCATCACCCTATCTCCCATCTCCCCTTTCCTCTCCCTCACATACCCCCGAAACCCAACCAACAAACACAGCCACTAAAAAAAATTAACCCGTCAAAAAGATACCAACAAATCTAATTTCCCAATCCAGCAATTGTGAAGGGGTAATCACGTGATACCAGTTCATCGCTTCTTTCTTTGTGAGTGTTTCAACCGTCCCAATCGGGAAATTAGATGCTTTTTGTTGGAAAAGACGCAACGAAACGAGCTCTGAGTGGGGTGCGGGGCGGGCGTTTGTTCCCTTTTTTTTTTCCACGTGAGTTGCCCGTTGCGCTAGTTTACTATAGTACTACTGTATAGTAGTAGTAGTAGAAAAAAGGGCAAGGGAGGGGGGTTTAGTGCGTATAACACAAGTGGTGTGTTTTTTCTGGGGGCAGGCAAGGGAAGGGCAGGGGGTGCAAGGACAAGAAGAGTAACAGCAAGTGTAGGTTATAATTTCCGCCGCGGGCGGGATGGAAGGAATGGAATGTTTTGGCGGCGTTCGAGACTTCGAGACTCCGGAGATTGACAGTACGATGCGACGGGCGGAGTGGGGTTTTGGGGGTCCGTCCTGGTCCGCGCCGGGTGGAGGCTGTTTGATAGACACAGAGCGGCGGCATCTGGCATATACAGTGCTGTAGAGGACAGGATGGGATGCGGGATACAGAGTTATACAGGAGTCGTTTATACAGATGGCGCACTGTGATAATGAAGGGCGCTTCATAAAACCACAAACCACGCACATCTATCTGGGCATGGGATGTCCTATCTAACCCATCCACCACTTCCCAATCCATCAGCAAACACACACGAGCGCTTCCCCATTCGGACCCCCGGCTCGAGACACCGGCTCGAGAGAGACTGGGAAGGGTCCAGCCGCTGTGACGTCTATAAGAAGGGTTTGATATAGACAGGCATTTGAGGGACGGGATAGGTCTGCTGGAATGTGGGCGGGTAGGCGTCCAAGGAGGCAGGCTGACAGGAAAGTTGCTGTTCGTGGCGAGATGGTTAACGACGCCATACACGGTGCCTGGCGAACCGCCGGCCTTTGCTCTTCTCACCTTCTTCACCCTCAAATCACCCACCTTCACCCTCACCCTCACCCGCTCACACATCCACCTATCCATCCAGACCGCGCCACCAAACCAGACCTACATACAGATCCAGTAGTCCACCCGCTGGCGCCTGGCTCTCGGACGCCTCTGGGGTCGAAGCCTGTAGGTGCATGCTATATGGGGATCTTATATACCTCCTTCACCTATAACTATACTACACAGTAGTATGGTAGGGTATGGCGTGGTATGGTATGGTGTGTGTTCGTCCGAGGGTCTGGATGAGGGAGTGGGGAGAGGTAGGGGGAGAGGTAGGGAAGGGCCTGGATCGATTGTTGTTGAGTACTGGGGCCGGTGTTTGCGCGGGGAGCTGTGCGTGGGAAAGGTGCGTGGTTTTGGTGAGGGAGTGAGATTGTTGTTGCCCGAGCGGTGCTGGGGATAGTAATGGTGTGCTATAGTAGAGGGAGGAGCTATGGGTGGTGGTGATATGATGTGGCCGGTGCGTGCGTCGCTGACTGCTGGGTGCATCGGAGACGGGACGTTTATCCCCGAGTGACAGACCCCTCTATCTGATCAAACCGCTATCACTCTCGGACCCCTCTTCATCTTAACAAAACACAAACAGGAAACAACAAACATCAAACAGCAACAACAATCTCCATCCCGCAGTCTATGACACAGTATTATCACAAGCCAAATGCATCACATCACATCACATCAGCTTCGCTTAAACCAGCACAGAATAGTTCTAGCATCGGTATACCCGATGCACTGATGCAGACCCCTCACCCATCTACCCGGCGAACGGACCTCATTCCCCACCTTTGTATTGCGTCGAGAGCCTGAGGAGGGCGGGATAGGAGGAGGGACTTGGGAGTCTTACTCATTCTATTAGAGATTTGAAGAGGTATCTCTGGCCGGTCCCTCGAACCTCTCCAGAATACCAATCCCCAACCCCCATCCCACCCCTCACTCCCT
>JPJW01000756.1:0-22597 GCA_000750755.1 Pseudogymnoascus sp. VKM F-4513 (FW-928)
GGGGGTGGCCTAGCGGGCGTGAGACCACGGGGCGTGAGAGTAGTGGACCTCTGGAGTGTCCTTGAGATCGGTATAGAGTGCCGTGGAGGAGAGTGAGAGATGAGTTGACGCAATCTCACGGTTTCATCCCGGCGTTCGCCAAGACAGCTTACCGAGGCGCTCCATGAGTAGTATATAGCTGTTTAATTTTGCCATAGTTAACACATGATCAAATCTGTATGCCTCACCAGATGGTCTCGAATGATCCCCCACCAGATTGATTCACCTTCTTCCCGAAGGCATACTTCTTCCGGAGACGTACCAGTGTAGTTAGATCAGCTGTACGAGAACATCAGCTCGACTCCACGCAAGGGGTCGCGGTATTTTAAAGCTTCAAGATGTAGCGGCGTAATACGTACTCTGGTGTGTGCCATCAAAACCATCTGTGATGGATAAATGGGTGGTCCCGCGCGGCCATCAGGAACCAGCACAACTTTTAGTACAAATAACACGACGGTACAAATAACACGATGGTACAAATAATACGACGGTACAAATAACAGGACGCTACAGATAGCAGAACGCTACAAATATCAGGAAGCTACAAATAACAGGAAGCTACAGATAGCAGGACGCTACAAATAACAGGAAGCTACAGATAGCAGGACGCTACAAATAACAAGACAGTACTAACATACAAAAGCACATTATAATAGCTACCGTTTGGCAGGTTCCATAGCTAGAAGTTCCATTCTTCTTCAGAATCACGTGGGAACAGCAATAGTAAATAATAGCAACAGAATTACGACAGGACCGCTGGGACATCTGGAGTAATATAGCTAGAGAGTGACATTAAGTATAAAAGAGCCATAACTTTCCAAGTGACTGTTCCAGGTAAAGAAACCTTCTCGACAATGCTTTCGGCATGAATCATCGACATATCAGGTGAGGGATGATTTGGCAGTATATCGGGTGGATCCGAATTCTGATCAGCGGGCCGAGCAGATCTGGTTGAGTCAGGGTTGCATCATCCCGCCTTCTTGGCGCCGTGGCAGTTGCATTATCCACACCTAATTTATTCCTTCTGATTACTCCCTGCTTGCTCTGGAGTTTCTGGATTGCGTTTCTGTTGATATTTCGCGTCAACATCATGTGGCAACATATTTATAGGGATTGGAAAAGAACTCATCTTGCCACTAGTTAGTAAATACCTTCAAAGTCAGGATTGAACCTACGATTTCTTTCTTGGATGGTGGAAAACATGGGTTACCAGGAGATACATAAGTGTAATAACGCCCCTTCTGATAGATGATCAAAGCAACATCTGCGCCGTATAATTCCCCATACTCATATACCTTGTTGGTCAAAGTGCTTCTCCTTCGAGATGCATTCTGGCTTTGGCGTTTCCGTACGTTGCACATGTTGGGATAGAGTATATGATGTCTCTTGTAATTTGAAAAGTTGAAGTTCGATCAAGATAGTCGCAGAGTGCCACTGGCATTTTATAGAAGGGCAAGGCTATTTAAGTGTTGCAAGGAGATCTAGTTCGTTCAAGAACGGTACTTCTGGTGTCCCAAGGTTGAGCAGGTACGTACCTTTAAAAGCAGGTACTGTACCTGACTTTTTTGTGGGGACTACTCCGGGGTGAAAATATGCTGACTAAGCCTTCGTAAATAGGATACGTTGCTCATGTTGCGATAGAGTCTATTGGGCATGGAGTCAAGGAAATTATTATGTCTCTTGCAATTTAGAGAGTAATAACTAGAAAAATATTGGAGACTGTCGCTGGCATCATGGCAAGCTTCGACTATTTGAAGATGTCAAAGAGATATAAGGTTAGTTCTCTAGAAACGGTAATTCTGGCGTCTCAAGCTTGGTATCCACCTCCAGAAGAGGGTCCGCGTATCCACTGATCCACCAGATATCGTGCCACCTGCACCACCCGATGGACCCTCCTCTCACCAACCGATGGACTCAATAAACCCTCATCAGTTACCCATCGACATATCTTTGGTGAAGGAGGTGATACTGCAGCTGTTCCCCAGGTTGGGTACGAGACCATTGTTGCGATTGCGAAACTATCGGTGGAGGTCGTTGATTTCGCTGCACAGATAGAGTCTTACATAGCAACATATGTTGAGGCAGGAGAATCTTCGATGTTCTGGTTCGCCATCCAGGCCTGGCTTCCTTTTAACAACAAATATCAAACTACAGCCATGTATATCATATTTCGAGCTCTTCTCTCAGTTAATCAAGACATTATGCGCAATGCACATGACGTTATTGTCGCCATTCCCTACTGTCGTCACCCTTCTCTCCAAGCCGACATATAAGCCGTTAAACACACCATCTGTCCTTTTGCGATACAGTTCCCCATCGTCACCAAGCAAGACTGACTCATCGAGGCCTCCAGCCCGTTCAATCTCCCCATCATCAAACCATATTCCGCCCTCATCCAGAAACAACCCATATCCGAAGTTGTAGAGTCCACGTTCCAAATTTGCAGCCTCCAGTATGAAATCCGAAACTGGTTTAAATACCATATACTTCGAATACTCGATCTGCTCGATCTGCTCTATAGTTATAACGGATGAGCTTGCATGAACTTTCAAACTCGGAAAGTAACCAGTGTGATCGTATATGCATGTGTTGGCATCCACTGTTTGATACAATAGTGGCTGTTTGACCCATAGAGCGTCTTGAGCAACTGTAACATCCCCAATGGATCGACAGATTGCCGTGCCATCAGGTCGAGGTCCTATAATGATAGCATTGCTATCCACACACCCGACCTGGGTAACACCTGAGTCGAGGTCCATGTGATACAGGATTATCCTAAGACAATATACTCCGTCTTTATCGATTGTCAACCCAGGGAATCGAAAGGTTCCGTCAATGGGAGACTGAAAGAGGTCTCCCCTGAGCTGATATGTAACATCTATGCCATTGCAGAGCAGCGTCGCGATAGCGTAAACGTTTTGCATGTCCTCGGGCTGCAACAGCCGAACCATGATGGGGGGGAACAGTTCTGTTTCCTTCCGAGTGAGTTCTGGCGGTTGTATTAATATGGCGAGCATTTGGGGGAGCGGCAGGCTGGTGCTCCATGGACCCATCATCATCGATAAGGCGAAGGACTCAGCACCTGGCTGCTGAGGCGCAACATCATTCATAGCGGTCCATTGTTCAGTTTGTATTGGCGTTATTGCGTTATTTGCGACAGGATCATTGCTAGCGCCGCATTCAATTTGGTATCCCTCAGACAGGAATGTACTAAATCCTCGTACGAGGCTCGGATGCCCAGCAAACAATTCTGACATACGGTTGATGACGCCAGGAATGTCAATTCTGGGTTAGGCATTAAGTTAGTATAAAATGCAATCATAATGAAGTCGGCATGATTGACCAGAAGACTCACACAAGATCCGTATAATCCTTCATGGTATGAAGGAACGTATTATAGATATCCGGCTGATCGATGAATTGGGCTCTGACTTGGTCAAGATAGCTATGAGCTTCCTAGAAAATTATTGTTAGTCATTTGTTGGTTTTTCTGCCTGCCGAGGAAGGAAAGAGAATGTTTTGTTTCAGTGCAAGTTAATCCGTTGAAACGGTCAACAAACTTTATCCATCTCTGTCACAGGATTTGATATTGCAATAAAGGGGAAATTTATACTTACTTCCTGTTGTTTCTGACTTAGCGCTAGAGCACCTGGAGCAAAATATGCTGGATGTGCAACACCACCAGGTGGTTGCGAGGGACTTATCTTCGTCCTTTGCTCTGATAGCATGCTGGTTAGCGCGCCGATCTCATATATTGTTGATGGGGTAACAGGCTCCGATGATTTCGTCGGCGTATTCGGCGGGGCAGCTGGCATTTTAGGTGGATTGATGTGCGTGAAGGGTGTTAATTCGTTTCTTGTGACAGGATGACCAGTGGCACAGATGGTATTAGGGTCATTGCTATAGTCGCATTCAATTCGGTACGGGTCAGGCAAGTATATATTAAATCCTTGTATAACGTTGGGATGCCCAGCAAATAACTCGGATACACGGCTGACGATGCCAGGAAAGTCGATTCTAGGTAGCCATTATGTTAATATGAAATGTGATAATGTTTTCGACATGATTGGCCAGAAGACTCACACTTGACTCTCGAAATCCTTCAAGAAGTAGATGAACGTATTATATATATCCGGCTGATCGACGAAATGGGCTTTGACTTGGTGAAGATAGCTAACAGCCTCCTGGAAAAGTATTGTCAGTGATGAGGAAGGAACGAGAATGGTTGTTCGGCTTCGATTCCAAGTCACTCGGTTGCAACGGTCGACAAAAGTTCTCGGCCCCGTCAGAAGGGCACATAAGGCCTGATTCTGCCGTCGCAGAGCGCTCACACCACGGCCACGTCCCCACCGCCATAGGAATATGATGATCTAGGGTTTGATATCGCAATGAAGGGGGAACTTACAGTCATCGTAACTGGTCGTTCCTGACCTAACGCTGGAGCACCATCTGGAGGTGCTGGATGTGCAACTCCGCCAGGTGATTGCGATGGACCCATCTTCATCGTCGATGTGGCAACAGGCTCCGATGATTCCTTCAGGGTATTCAGCGAAGGAGTTTGTATTTGACGGGGCATATCTGGAGCCATGATCAACACAGAGAGCTTAGGTGGATTGATGTGCGTGATGGGAGAGAATAGGAGTAGGTGATAGACAAGAGATATCAGCGGAAAGAAGCTTGAAGATGATTGACGAGTTTGGAGACTGCAGAGGTTTATGATTGAACCTCTGGGGAATCGCATGCCATTATATATTTCTCGATTCTTCTGCCATCGTTTTAACGCAAGACCAATTCTCTGCAAACCAACAACGGCCGGGGAGTTGGGGAAGCCGATCCTTCTTCGTTGGGGATTACCAGCAGCCCATCGCCATGCATTGGCCAATTGAATATTCAAGAAGGTCAAAGGGTACATCATACAAACAACGCGGGGAGAAGCACATATCTGCAAGTCAGTGTTGGGGGATGCTGGCGACCTATTCTTCACACAGCAGTGTGGGGGAGCAACCCATTGATGTGAGATAGAGTTTGTGCATGTCGACAGTAACCATCGATGCAAGGATCTTATCCTCATTGAAGGATACGTGCCAAAACAGCACGTATCCATTGGCCCCTAAGTAATCATAAAGACTTTCCTGGTATAAACTGGCAGCCCACGGATGCAACCATGCTGCATGCCAATCTATAATTAAAATGCTTTTGTTGGTCCATCGTGCAGACAATGCATTTTCAGTGGAGTATTGATAGTTTAGATCAAGAAAGAATGTGTGGTTCTCCAATATTTGATCGTCTTCATGCTGAATTTAGCTAAGACAATATAACAGTATCCCTGCAATATTCTTGCAGTTCATTGGTGCTAAACACATGCTAGAGTTCAAGAGGAATGGAATGGAATGGAATGGAATGCAATGGGATGGAATGCAATGCAATGGGATGGAATGCAATGCAATGGGATGCTATGTGATGGAATTGAATACGAAACACGGCCTGAAATGGAAATAGGTCCACGCTTGCATTTTGTCTCCCTCCCTAATTCAGTTTATTTCTCTCAAGTACATTTGTTGTGATTGTCTCAGCTATGAGGGACACTATATAAGAGCTGCTATGTAATGAGGCAGCCAGGCCAACCGCCTCCTCTCTTCGCCGCTCATTATACACGATGCAAACTTCAGATCATCCTATAATTTCCTACGCCTTTACTATCTTTGTCTTGCTTCTTCTTGCTGTTGATAGGGTCTTCCAATGGCGCACGCTGAAAGAGAGATCCCAGAAGTATCTCATTCTTCAGACCATGTTCTTAGGAATCATTCTTTTAGTCGATGCCAGTCTCATCTTCTATATCGAATTTAAGATCTCTAAGCAGAAAACGACGTGGTTCCCAGCTTTGTGGGCTCTGCTGGGTCTCTCTATACTCTTGAGCCTCTCCATTGGAGTAAGTGGGACTTTTCTTGATTTCAATACAGGGATCGCTAACAACCAACAGGCCACAGCCTCCTGGAGGATGTGCCGTGGTCTATTCAAGGTCGATCCTCTTCGACAATTCGCTTACAGGTTTATCTTCTCAGCTACGGTGGCTGTACTCGTATTTGACAGCACAGCTTTCGTTTTCCTTTCGCTGGGATTCCACTCACGTCTTGCCTGCATACTCGTGGCCTTAGTGAATTCTACTGCCCAAGGATTTTTGTCTTACTTTTCGGTCCTGTTCCTCATTCAACAATCTCCAAAGGAGACAGTCCCACAGAAGCTGCACGATACAATGTTAGCTAAAAGAGCTTGGGGAGCACTGTGCTGCTCAAGTATCTCATTTATAGGTGCTGTAATGTCTATAGCGCTTATTGCATTACCTGACATCGATCAGTTTTTACTGGTAAGTGCTTAGCTATTCATCCAGAATCTGGTCTAAATCAATCAGGGAGAACTTGTCGTTGATTTCCTCTCGGCCATTCCATGGATTGCTCTGCAAGCTTACAAGTTGACGAAATCTTACTCTAGATCCTGTGGTGTTGTATAGGACCGTTGTCACGGCGTACATGTTGGACGCCTGGTAGAATATGGAACTACGCTGAGGTTGTCGGCGTACTGTTGGAATAGTATGGATGGAACATAGCAGGTTTTTCTTGAGATCAAAAGACTTGCTCACAGTTCTTATCGAGTTAGTGGCAGGGATAATGATTTGAGGATAAAGGATGCCTGAAGGCGTCGAGGGCATCATGAGTTGTTATATGCTATCGACGATATTTTGTGCATTTTCTGCATAAATCAGTTCAATAACATTCACAGAAAGTGACTAAATGGCATGTCTCGTAGATCCAGCAGGCGGTAAAGTTCCATCAACTGGTTTGTATTCTTATCATCGCTTTGTAGGCCGTCCTCGAGATTCTACTCTCGATGTAACGTCATAGCATGGGGGTCCTTAATCAAACCTTCTCTCGGCTCGTACTTTCAACCAGCTTAGCACAAGATGCAAGGGCGACTCTGTAGCCGTGATCAAGGCGAAATCATGAAGTTACTTGCCCAGAGCCGCACTAAATGTTAGGGCGCATAAATGGATGCCAAGTGACACACGTGCGACAGATTGGGCTCCAATATATATTCGCCTCAAAGGGTCGAAGTCGATATCACACCTCGTTGACTTGAAAGAGGGTAACTAGCCATTGACTTTACTGGATTTGAAGCAGTTCGTCCTCGCGGCTGGGGGAACTTCGTTTTCGGTGTACCTTTTAAGCTAGAAGGCATCAGCGCCTAACGTGGGGCATTTGCGCCCAGCATCGGGCCACTGAACAAATCACATGTTCTCCAACCCCACCACGATTTCCCTCTGACGCGCCATTTCTCGCCAATCCATGTCGAACTGCGAAATTGATCTCCAGATTATCAGCTATCTTGAACACGTCCGCAAATTTCTTTGCGCCTCCTCTAATTCTTTATCGCATTCTACGACGCAAGATTCTGAATCCACAAACTTGAACGTTCACGCAAACTGCCTCAACTGTTCGCAATCGTCCCACTCGAGAGGCAGCTCTGGCGGATTCTGCTTGCCGTATCCATCTCTTTTCGACGAGGACATTCAGTCGCAGCCCAGGCACTGCCTCTTAGCATTGCGCGCATAGCGCGGCTGAAGCTTTTTTATTAAACCTGACTGCGCTTAGTTGAGAAGAGGATATCGTGATGGTATGTGGCTTCAGCCGTGATTCATTCTTATCTAATATGTTACCAGGTTTTCGACGAGAGACCCCTCGATTCGACAATAGATTTCAACAATGTCGAAGAGAACAGCGTTACAATGATAATAGGTAGAGGTCAGACGGTGTATTGGAAAGGATGCAATGTCACTGTTTACGAGAATGACAGCAAAGGGAAGGAGCAGACAAGGAAGCTTGTTAGCATGCCTGACGGCCAAGGAATTGTACCATCCGGTACTAAGCTGTACGTTACCCAAGGGAAAGTGAGAGAAACATAGCTTGCAAGGCGATATTACATTTCAAGTATATAGTTTGTCTCGTATTTCCAGACCTCTATCTAGGCCAAGAGACAGGTTGATAATGGCACCGTTCTTTGTAAGAATCATCGACACGCATTCCGTTCTGTGCTTTCCTTCCTTGCATTCTCTCTTGCGAACAGGGCTTTCATTGATCGCGTTATATATATCAGAACCAAACACCTTGATGATAGTTTCATCTCGAACTCCCTTCAGAGTCGCTTCTGAGTTGGGTATGATGAGCGTGATCCCTTCGTGTAGGACAATATGTCGAACCTGTTCTACCCATTTCATTTGTGCATCGAACAGAAGCATCGCAAGGTGCTCCACATCCGATTCGCAGACATCCAGACTCATGAGACAATCGACCGGTCCTCCCCAAAGAGGAAAGACCATTGTCACAGATGCCTTCCAAGAGGTTATCCTATCACTATCAGTCTGAACTTGGACTCTTCTGATCGCAACGCAAATATTTTTGTCAAAAACATTCGCAACCCCTTCTAAGGAAGCATTTTCGATCACTTTCTCCTGTGCAGGGCCTCTAATAAGCGCAGACTGAGATTCTAATTGAAGTATAAATTAGTGGCGCTTCATATCTCATTGATTGCATAGTAATTTAGTACCTGTAGGACTTGCACCAGTCTTTGAAGTCACCGTTGGGGATGACGACTCTGATACTCGAGGACGCTTACGGGACCGTTGATCTTGGTGACCCGCCCCATGCTCACATGTAAGATCCTGTCCTACGTTTCGATTAGTCTTACTCAAGTAAAAATGAGGATCTTTGCAGACCTTCAGGGAATAAAGCCTTTACAAACTCGACATAACGAGGATTATCTTTTAAGGTTTCCTCCGCCGCAATTGAATCAAGGAAATCTTTCGCATCGGTGTTCAACCTCAGTTCAACCGGGGTTTGCCTATCAAAAGACAATAATTTTGAAACAATTTTCTGGAAGTTTGGTGTGGAGCAAACAGTTGGCGAAATGACAGACAAGAAAGCTAGGAATAGATGTGGATTTGAATCCCAAACCTCCAGATACACGTTCCGGGCTCTGTCATTACGCCAATTTGTTGAAGGTACAGCCCTTCTTAAATTCGTTTCCAACGTTAAAATGAGACGATCTTTGAGATTTGTCCGAAACTTTCCTGGAACCCTTGGTATACCAGTGGTGTTGTACTCGTTAACAACAAGTTTAATACTCTCGATAAGGCTCAGAAGTTGACGATCCTCATTATCTTGCTCTGGATTTGACGTTTTGAGAAAGTGCGAAGTGGTGCCCATCATGCTTTTGGGCCAGGTTCAAACGACTGGTGTGGTGGCAGCAAATGTTGTGTTAAAGGAAGGTGGAACGGAATGGAATGGAATGGAACGGAATGCAATATATAGATTCCGAATGACTAGTCCAAAATGGGATACGAGGTAGGCGTCGATTGGTCGGCCCGCCTCCTGCGCCACGCTGTTTCCAAAAATGTGATGCAGCTATCCATTCCACTGCATTCCATTCCACTGCATTCCATTCCACTGCATTCCATTGCATTTAGAGATTATGTGTCCAATAAAGATCTACCATGAGCTCCTATCTACCACGTGCCTCACACAACGATGCCGGAACCTTTAGCAGCATGAATAGTAGGGTGTTGCATACTCCAACACTTGAAGATGCAGACCTTGTGTAACCCTGTCACCGAACAGTAAATCTCACAAGTGAGTCATATTCGCGAGGCGGAGACTACGACAGAGTATTTTCTGATTTCATCCATGAGATCTGAAAATATAAGACCAAGCTGGTTTGCAGTTCCATTTATACTTCGTATAACCGTACCAAATCAATCGACTCTGTCTCTGTTGAATCACACAAACTAGTGGAACTACACCTCCAAATCGTATGTTTGTGTAATTACTGTCCTCTTCAAGAAATACCTAATAATTGGCTTGTCCTATTATAGCTGCTTTATAAACGTACCCACGAATATGTGCGTCGAATATGAAACAACAACAATCTACAGCGACGGCTGCCAGAATCCGAAGTGCAATAAGGTCAACTACACGCCAGGAAACGACTGCCCTGAGAAACCTATAAATGGAAAAATTAGAGAATGCCCGAAGTACGAATTGAGGACTGGGGCGTCTAATAGGGTGAAAGGAAAATGCGCCATCCATCGCTCCTAGCCAAGGGCGTTTATTGCGAAAGTCTTAAATAGTTAAGACTCAATTAGTCTATTTCATCTCAGTTAGTTTGAGGCAGAAGAGTGATTTTGAAGTCCGATTATATATTAGTCAGAATGCAACTGAGAAATCTTCCAGCACTTCCGCTGCGCTCATGAAGCTACCTTGCCAGCAGCCCATAATGATGTGTCCGCATAATATCCCTGTGACATTAGGAAACGATCCATTACTATAGAATTGTGCAATGGCATCGTCTGATTTTCCTTCGTAGGGTGGTTTGCCAGTAATGACCTCGTAGAGCGTTGAACCAAGTGCAAATAAATCAGACTGGAAAGTGCTTGGCATATCGCCATCAATATCTCGAGGCAAATGGTGCGGTGTGTTCTCGAAGCCAAGGACATCGCCGTCGCCGAAGCTAGAAAATCCGAAGTCGCTGAGGTGGACATGGAGGGCTCCGTCGACGAGAAACTGACGGGCAGCAAGGTCGGAATGAATAACGCCCTTGCTGTGGATAAAAACCACGGCTTCTATAATCTCCCGCGCAAATCCCATGCGACAGTTATCAGATGTATCCTGGTGGCTCTTTAAATAGTCCCCGATGTGTCCATGTGGAGCATACTCAAGGTCTACAAAGAGATCCCCCTTGGCGAGGCATTTGATTATTCTTGGGTGATCGCCAAGATGCTCGTAGATATCGCCTTCTCTTCGAATTGATTTAATAGCAAGGTCAAGGTTGTCGGGATCATAAGCAGGAACCTTGCGCACTCTTCCTTTGCCGAGATTGTAAACATGAGTGAAAACGCCAACCCCGATGAGATCGCTTGAGGTTCCAGCTCCGAGGGTGCTGTCAAAAGTCAGCAATTGCAAATGGCATGGATGTACGAGCGATCTGCTGAGGTTATACATACTATATTGAGGTTTGGAGTTCGTCTTTCTTTGGTTTGATCTGATCTTGAGAAGTATTTTCGTAGCTGGCGTCTCCAATAGAGGGAGGAGCTTTTTGGCCACTCTCAATATCCTGCTCAGTCGATATCTTGTCCCTGTGATAGCCACGTACCCATAGTATCATGCTGGTAAACCCAGCGCAAAGAAACACAGGCCTCCACCATGCTGTTATCCATCGCGCCCAACTAGACATCCCGAGGGTGAAGGACGTGTGAAACTTATAGAGACGTTATGAAGACTCGTCGAATTAAGCTTCAACGGGTCCTGGATTGTAGGTGGTTCGTGAGTGAACGCTGAGAGCAGATCCATCTCGAGACAAATAGCTCCGTACAAAAGCGGGACGTCGGAATTACTTCGGAGCAAATGCTGTATCCTGAGGTGTCAACAAACAAGCGACCTGGATAGGGCGCTTGTTCAACATGCAGATAACCTCAGCTTCCAAACTAATCCTTATTCAGCATAGCGCCCGCGCTTAGTTCCCGTAGATTTCCACCCCTCCACCAACACCCGTCGCCTCCTACCCTGCACCTGAGTCTTTTTCCCCATCTTCGGCCGTTTAAAACTCCGCTGCAATATAAGTTCACGTCTTGACCCTCGTCCTTCCAGTCGATATGGCCCCTCGTGAAGCAAAGCCAAACATCCAAAGGGTTGGGCAACAACCCTCAGCGCCAAAAGACCATGGCAAGTCATCTTTCGTCGTTGTAACGTACTCCAACTGATCATTGATAGGAAAGAGACCTCAAGGTATCGAGAAAGGACGACCACATCGCAAGAGTGCGCGCCTAAAAAATCTAGAACGCCGCAAGGAACGAACCATATATCTGGGGACACAAATACACATCAAGCTCTATTTCCAAGAGTGAAAGAGGTATGTCCTTTACTCCTACAACTCCTGCACAGCTAACTTAAGGTCCCCACAGAACCCTTCGGAACCTCTAAAAGCTGGGAATCGAAAACGAAGACGACCGCAGGAATCCGAAAGTCCACTAAGTGGCGCACTACCCAATTCTGTTCGAAAACGACTGCGAACATCTGTTACAAGCTCGGTTATCGGGGATAAATCTATTAATCCGTCCCCAAAGCGAAGGCGAACATCACCCGGAAACTTGCTATTGAGGATATATCTGGCGAGACTACAGCGAGCGGAGTTGACGTGAAGGAAATCAACCCCATTGAATTCTGGACGAGAAACAACGGTGGCCAAAGGAACTTTTTCAACTCGACTATCAGACAAGGGAAGATCTCGAGGAAGACAGCTGGTACGAGAAGTATTGGGTGCCAGAGATGAACCATCTACTTGCCAGAAAGAAATCATCATCCTCTCTTCGCAGGAAGCAATCAAATGCCAGCTCTGTCAAGCCAGCTCTGCTACGCCTAGCGATCAAAAGCCTCGAGAAGCCAAAAGCGCTCCTTATCAAGATGGGCGTTATCAAGCTATTCTTGCCAGTCAAGGCAGCTTCATGAGCAAATCAGAACTGGGTAGCACAGATGCCAGCAAAAGCCCCTGTCGAACCCTACTTGAGAATGAGCAGACAGTGCCTTGAGAGTCATTGTTTTGTGATGACCTATTTGAAAAATCCTGCGAAAAAAAACAAAATAGAAACGAGGCTAGAGTCGTTCAAGATATTGCTCGACTAATCGTCCCTTCTGCGGAAACTCTTGCAACACTCGGATCGAAACACCTCGAGAGTTTAGTGGAAAGTGTCAACGAAGGCTGGAATCATTCCATACCTATCACCCAGATTCGTCCGCAACCCGACTATGCTGTTGGATTTAGGCGAGAGGCATTCACAGAAGATCAACTCAAAAGACTAGAACCTTTCGTTAGCGAGCTTACAGACACCTCTTACTTCGTGGCCACATACTACATGTACTTCCCGTTCCTAACATGCGAGGTCAAATGCGGTAGTGCCGCTCTCGACGTTGCAGTTCGACAGAATGCTCATAGCATGACGATGGCAGTAAGGGGTATAGTCGAACTCTTTAGACTAGTGAAGCGCGAAGAGGAGCTCCACCGGGAAATTCTCGCCTTCTCACTCTCCCATGACCATCGCACGGTTAGAATCTACGGCCACTATCCTATAATAAGCGGAGACAAGACAACCTTCTACCGTCACCCAATCCATACGTTCGACTTTACATCGCTGGATAGCAAAGAGAAATGGACTGCATACAGACAGGTTCACTAAAAATGTCTACGATATATAGATGCCGACTCACCTCAAAAGAATCTGCTCGGTTATTGATGAGTTACCACCCGATTTAGATTTTGAGGTGTCGCAGCAATTCAACCTAGGGGGATCTGGATTTTCACAGGGGTTGCAAAGCCACCATCTCTCTCGCGAATCAAGTTATGGTGCTGCATCTCTACAAGAAGAAGCTGAAAGCCAGCCAAGCCGTACTCCATCACGAGATATCACTCCAGACACGTCCCTGTTTCAAGGGATCGAGAGAGCCTTCAAAAAGCCTAAGAAAAGAGGTCGGGCAGTAGAGTTACAAGTAATGCCACTATCCCATTGAGGACATAAAGATGCATTATTGGGCTGGAAGAGGACAAGGCCTTTGGCAACAAGTAGACTGCGGCAATGGTATACAGGGACGTATCCAGAGATTAGCGACACGAAATTTGGCCACATGGATAAAAACGGATTTAAGGGCATCATCGTGGAATTCGCCCCAAGATTCGAGACCTCAAAAGGCTGGCTCGCGAGCTCTGAAATGTCCTCTTTCCAATCAGGGACGGGGCAATATTTACAGGAACATTCCGCGACAACGATATAATGTACGATAGGATAATCAAGGCGTTCAACAGTACAATTATGTCTACAGAAGAGGAAGAACAGGCAAATACATAGGAGAGGCGAGAATTTCGGCATTAGCATTTTGAGGCGTATTGTTTCCTGGGCGGCACTTGGGAAAGCTGTATGGTACAGTGATAACTTACAGTTAGCTTCACTGTCAGGGTTGAGTCGCGTGAGGAAATGTTTACGGCCTCAGGCATGATATGGAGCAATTAGGCAGCATCGTTCAAATGCACGAGGAATCATGCTTTCGAGCGGCCGCATCAAGTGAATTACCGGCTGGAGAGTTAAGCAACAATGCACCAGTGAGAATCGAAGTAAGCTTCACACCTGGAACTTAATTATTCTATTCAGCTCACTGTTGGTCAAACTCGCACTATGTCTTTGGAAACGATATCCATATATCACCCACCACCTGACGCCCAAATGACCAATCAGATTGTTGGATGGAAGCTCAGCATGGGTTTATGCAACCATGCCCAGAAATCTACCTTTTAGGCGCCAGAGTCAGCCTTCTGAGGCTGAGCGTAGACAACATGCCTTGCCGTCCAGTGCAACGAATATCTCTCTTGCTCCTCACTTTCTACCATCTTTTCTTCCCTTGGTATGAGATAATGGACAGGCCAAGTTCACAATGAGCTTTGGATTTAGCGTCGGCGATTTCTTTGCCGCTTTCCAGCTTACTCACAAGATACTGAAGGAATTTGTCGACGCGCCGAGTCAATTCAAGGCTGTCTCAGATGAGTGCGTAATTCAGGGAGGACTTTGATCTATGCTAACATCTTCAAAATAGTGTCCAAAGGCTCTCGATAGTCCTTCAAAAAACCGACATTGCGTTTCCAAATGAAGAGCTTTGTAACAACCAGAAGAGGGACCTGGAAGAGATCGATAAAGGTTGCCGAAATGTTCTCGACGAACTACAGCGAATACTAGACAAGAACATCGAAATTAGTCCTGAAAGCGGGACTTTTGGCAAGAGAATCAAAAGAGCGTGGAAGAGGCTAAATTGGAAGCCAGAAGAAATTAAGCAGCTCCGGAGTCGCATTAATACAAACATTGGTCTCCTTGACGCATTCAATGGACGACTCACTCGAGATAATGTCGCTAGATTAGTGCGGCACCAAGAAGATCAAGGGCGTCAAACAGTGCTAAACTGGCTCACGACAATTGATTTCGCTTTTGAACAGAGCGACTTCATTCGTCGGCGGGAGGCAGGAACTGGTCAGTGGCTTTTGGACTCGACAAAATTCCAGGCATGGATAAAGACCAACCAGCAGGTGCTGTTTTGTCCAGGAATTCCTGGAGCGGGAAAGACGATTCTCACCTCAATTGTGATTGACTATTTATATGCAAATTTCCAGAAAGACACGAATATTGGCATCGCATATATATACTGCAACTTCCGTCGGCAAGACGAGCAGAAGCCCGAGGGACTTCTCGCAAGTCTGCTGAAGCAGTTAGCTCAAAGCCTATATCCTCTGCCAGAGAGCGTGAAATCTCTCTACAACAACCACAAGGAGAAGCGGACGCAACCCACATTCAATGAAATATCAAGTACTCTTCAGTCTGTCGCTGCTCTATATTCGAGAAGCTTCATCGTCGTTGACGCACTTGATGAATGCCAAGAATCTGATGGCTGCAGGACGAAGCTTTTGAAAGAGATCTTCGCCTTGCAAGCGAGGTCTGGAGCAAATATATTTTCCACTTCGAGATATATTCCAAATATCAACGAACACTTTAAAAACAGCACCCAATTAGAGATCCGAGCTAGCGATCATGATGTGCAGAGGTACTTAGATGGTCATATGTTGGAGCTATCTAGATGTGTTATTCGAAGTTCAAAATTGCAAGGCGAAATAAAGGCCGAGATTGTAAAAGCAGTTAATGGAATGTATGTGCCTTCTAGCTTGGAACGCGTATATGCTTACGCGTCATAGGTTCTTGCTTGCACAGCTCCATTTTCAGTTGCTAAAAGGGAAAACGTCCCCAAAGGCTATTCGTACTGCTTTAGGGAAGCTCTCAACTGGAAATGACGCATATGATGACGCATACAACGACGCTATGGAGAGAATTGAAGGCCAGCTCGCAGGCGAAAAAGAGCTTTCAAAGCAGGTCCTCTCATGGATCACCTGTGCAAAGAGGCCGCTGACGACGTCTGAACTTGAGCATGCACTTGCTGTGGAGGTTGGGGAGTTACAATTTGACGAAGAGAATTTGTCTCCAATAGAAGACATGGTTTCAGTGTGTGCTGGGCTAGTTACAGTCGATGAAGAAAGCGCTATCATCCGGTTAGTTCACTATACGACACAAGAATACTTCGAACAGACACAGAAATGTTGGTTCCCAGACGCAGAAACTGATATCGCAGAAGTCTGCGTTACATACCTCTCATTCAACGACTTTGAAACTGGAATTTGCCACAATGACGAGCAGTTTGAAGAACGACTACAGTTGAATCCGCTTTACAACTATGCCTCACATAATTGGGGTCATCATGCTCGCAATGCTTCTAGACTAATCCCAGAAGTCATTATTTTTCTTGACACAAAGGCTCAAGTGGAAGCATCAAGCCAAGTACTTCTAGCCCGGAAGTTATACGCCTTGGACTCGGGATATAGCCAAAGATTCGCTAGGCAAATGTCAGGGCTGCACCTAGCTGCATACTTTGGTCTTAAGGATGCTGTTAACAGTTCCCTTCAGATCAGCCTATCAGCTCAGCTAAAGCACAGCTCTGGCTGGACGCCGCTGTCCTGGGCAGCAGGGATGGGGCACGAGGCCGTCGTGCAGCTGCTGCTAGACAAGGGCGCCGAGGTGGATACAAAGGATGGAGAGTATGGCCAGACGCCGCTATCCCAGGCAGCAGGGAGCGGTCACGAGGTCGTAGTGCGGCTGCTGCTAGACAAGGGTGCCGAGGTGGATATAAAGGATGGCTATAGCCAGACGCCGCTGTCCCGGGCAGCAGCGAGCAGGCACAAGGCTGTGGTGCAGCTGCTCATAGACAAGGGTGCTAAGGTAGATACAAAGGATAGAGAGTAATATGGCCAGACACCGCTGTCCCAGGCATCAGGGAGCGGTTATGAGGCTGTGGTTCAGCTGCTGCTAGACAAGGGCGCTGAGGTGGATACAAAGGCAAAGGATGGCCAGACGCCGCTGTCCTGGGCAGTAGCGAGTGGGCACAAGGCTGTGGTGCAGCTGCTTATAGACAAGGGCGCTAAGGTGGATACAAATCATAGCTATAGCCAGAAGCTGCTGTCCCGCGCAGCAGAGAGCGGGAACGAGGTCGTAGTGCGGCTGCTGCTAGACAAGGGTGCCGAGGTGGATATAAAGGATGGCTATAGCCAGACGCCGCTGTCCCGGGCAGCAGCGAGCAGGCACAAGGCTGTGGTGCAGCTGCTCATAGACAAGGGTGCTAAGGTAGATACAAAGGATAGAGAGTATGGCCAGTCGCCACTGTCCCAGGCGGCAGCAAATGGGCACGAGGCTGTGGTGCAGATGCTGCTAGACAAGGGCGCTAAGGTAGATATAAAGGATAGTTATAGCCAGACACCGCTGTCCCGGGCAGCAGCGAGCGGGTACAAGGCTGTGGTGCAGCTGCTGCTAGACAAGGGCGCTAAGCTAGATACAATGGCAAAGGATGGCCAGACGCCGCTGTCCTGGGCAGCAGCGAGTGGGCACGAGGCTATGGTGCAGCTGCTCATAGACAAGGGCGCTAAGGTGGATACAAAGGATGGCTATGGCCGGACGCCGCTGTCCCGGGCAGCAGCGAGCGGGTACAAGGCTGTGGTGCAGCTGCTGCTAGACAAGGGCGCTGAGGTGGATACAAAGGATCGCTATAGCCAGACGCCACTGTTCCGGTCGGCGTCTAGCCATGGACACGAGGCTGTTATGCTGCTGCTGCTAGACAAGGGCGCTAAGGTGGATACAAAGGATGACTATGGCCAGACGCCGCTGTCCCGGGCGGCGTCCAGCCACGGCCACGTGACCATAGTGCAGCTGCTGCTGGACAAGGACGCCGAGGTGGATACAAAGGATTGCCATGGCCGGACGCCGCTGTCCCTGGCGGCAGCGAGCGGGCACGAGGCTGTGGTGCAGCGGCTCATAGATAAGGGCGCCGAGGTGGATACAAAGGATGGCTATGGCCGGACGCCGCTATCTCGGGCAGCGTCTAGCCACAGCCTTGTGGCCGTTGTGCAGCTGCTGCTAGACAAGGGCGCCGAGGTGGATACAAAGGATCACTATGGCCGGACGCCGCTGTCTCTGGCGGCAGCAAGCAGTCGCGCGGCCGTCGTGCAGCTGCTGCTAGACAAGGGCGCCAAGGTGGATACAAAGGATCGCTATGGCCGGACGCCGCTATCTCGAGCGGTAGAGCGTGGGCATGAGGTAGTTAGACAGATTTTACTTAGGCAAGGAGCTTTGATGGTAGAAGATCTTTATGGCCTAACTTAGTATGATATGTACAGAGTTCCGATTTCAATCTCTCCATTTCTTTCCTGAAACCCATGCCTATCCGATGTGCTTCTGCATCTACTACCTGGAGAAGAGAATTTCCCAGGGTTACAAGCGTAATGGGAACGTTACTGACTAGATAATTTACGTAGCACAAGGAATTCATGGAAGATAAATGCCTGTGCAATTAACAAATAATCCTATTCATTATCAGATTCAGAGTCTCTGTCCTTCAACTCGTTGCAATAGCGTACTTGAAGCGATCCGATGCTCCTGTCCGGGAAAGCACGGATAAAAGCTGATGAATCTTTTTCCACGGCAAGCCCTTCTTCTTGAGGTGCATCAGCAAATTGTCTTCTTGCTCTGTATATTGGAGGCGCCCGCGCTTTCTCTGCCTCTGCAGAGCTGGCCGTGACCTCTTTGAATGAGATGCGCAAACCCCTGATCCTCCAACTGCTTCCCCGCTAGAGGTGGAATTTGCAATGTGGAGACCGATAATATCTATCGCCAAACGGAACTCATCTCTTATGCAAATGCTCGCTAGCCCTAAGATACAATGCAATTATTTCCTCCATCACCTTGCCTCAAACTTTTTAATTCGTTCAGAGTGTATTGTGTCTTCCTTCTCCCAGGAATTCTCACCCGTTGGACGACCCTTCCATTTGACAAAATATTCCGTTTTCCCCCTCCGTTCTCGCTTCTTGAGTAGTTCCACACCGAAGTTCCCTTGATAGCTTGCCTCAAAATTGTCAACAAGATCCGAACTGATGTCGTCCTGTTCCTGCCACGTATTTTTATCATCACCAAAGCCTTCCCACTTCACAAGATACCAAACCACATTACGTACTGTCAACTTGGCAAGCAGCGCTTCAACGTCGCAGATCTCATCTGTATCACTTTCCACTGCTTGGCTACCACAACGCAGCTGCACTGTTGTTTGCTCTTTGTTCCCAGTTGATAGTATGTCTCTGTGAGGGCCCGTGGTGAAGTCGGCAGTTGCTACTAGAGATGATGTGGAAGGAAGGGCATCTCGAAGCTGTGGATTAAGCAAGTCCATTGAGAACCCTGATGAGCATATTCCCTTGCCTTTCTCGTATTTCGACGTCTGCGAGTGGTTCTTCAGCTTTGTGGAGTAGCGCACTTGCAACGTCCCTTTGGTCCTTCCTGGGAAGAACTTTGCAATTTCATCCCATGGTAATTTGTCTTTCTCTTTCAGCTGTATCAACAGTTCGTCGTCGTCTTCTGAATATGTCGATTTCATACCAGATCTGTTCGCAATTTGTTCTCGCAAAGGCCGTCGCTTTCTCTGCTTCTGCAGAGCTGGCCGCAACTTCTCTGCATGGGATGCGCAAACCCGTAAATTCGTTGATCCTCCAACTGATTCCACGCTAGATGTGCAATTTGATATGTGGAGACCGATTGATGGCCTGAACAAATTTGGGAGATCTTGCAGCTTGAACTCTAGGTTGTAAGTCGTCTCCCGTCCAATCCTCACACGCTTGAGAAAGCCCTGAAGAGGATATTCTTGGTAGTCCGCACCTAGAGTTGAGTCCGCGTCGTCTGGTGAGCTCCGAGAAACTGTAGAACCTCGAGTAGTGCAGGTCTCGGCTTGGGCTATAGTGGACGAGCGCATGTGGACCTTCTTGAGGGTGGCGGTTTCAGTCGCGTCAGAATCTCTGCGGCGGCGCCTTCGTCGCCTTGGAGGTCGCACATCCTCGTCCTCATCTTCACTATCCTCATTGTCGTTATCCTCATTATCCTTTTGATATGGTTTGACTATGTGTTCGCCGACTTGTGAGAGAGGGGCCTCAACTATGGCCTCGTCTTCCACTCCTTGGTGTTGAGGGCTGTCCCCTATTTTCTGGTAGTAGCTAATCGGGCCTGTATCCTCACTACTGGTTGCCTCTGTGTTGTCCTCTTGTTCGTCTTCTTGCTCTTTTTGTTGGCAATGCTTCTGTTCAATCGTTTCTTCCCACAATTGTTCTTCACTCAAAGTACCCTGAACGTCTGTATTATTTTGAATTTCCTGGTCGATCTGATTGTATTGGGAGTGAGCTGCGCTCGAAGGCAGCGGCCCCCCCGCTTCTGCTGAAGTTTGTTGTAATTCATCCTCGATATCGCAGACGCAGCCACGGTCGCACGATCCTGAAGCCGTCTCGCGTAGTGGAGAAGGCCTTATTTCATCGACTATGGCCTTCTCGATACCCTGGTGCATTTGATCATGACCCGTTGTCTCAGCTGGCTCAGAGCAACTTAGAGAAGGTCGTCGAACGTGAACAGGAAATGTCGAGTCCAGCTCTGCGAAAGACAGGCGTTGTTGTCTATCCTCAGAGAAACAACCGGCATTGAGGTATTCCGAGTCTCGAGGAGTGGACGGGCCAAATAGGCTGCTGGGGGTCGAGGTATCTTGAGTGGCCAGGCCGTTCTCGCTTGCGTCTTGGTCCCCAATGCTGGCAAGGACATCGCTCGAGGCAACTCCAACCTCAGCTTCGTCGTCGCTTTCATCGTCGCTGTCATCTTCGATGATTAGGGGCTCTCCTGCGCAGAATTGGTAAGTTGTGTGCGCATAGAGAAGCGAGCTAAGAAACCTACTTTGGGTATTGCCTGGCACATAGGCCGAGTTTGGGGTTGTGGCACCTGTAAGCAGATGGCCCTTATTGTTCAGTTGGCGCTTCGAGATATGGGGGGGCTTGTGGTTTTGATGTGGCACCTGAGGGATATCTCTGTTTTGAGGACGGAGCAGCTCTTCAAGCGACGGAAGAGAGTCATCTAACGAGTCGTTATCTTGAACATCCCCCGCTAACGTTCCAGATGGCGATCTGTTGGGTTGTAGAGGCTGCCGGTGATTGTTCAACACCGACTTCGTCGGCTGAGCGTGTGAGGCCTTGAAGGTAGGTTTGGGGTTGGGGTTAAAGAATTCAACGCAGTTCATGTTCACAGTAGCCATACTGACACAGAATAGGACATGAGTGGGAGAATGGTTTCTAGAACGAAACTCTCGAGCGGAATCAAGGAGTTATATAGATTCGGACGGTCGCTCCCTGTTGACTCGCTAGAATTTGCGAGCCCCCTTGCTTCCGTACTAAACATGCAGCCTTCACTACTAAGCTGGTATTCATGCTCCGGCTGTCCCCTCATCCTTTTCCGTGCTCCGCAGCCAGGCAGTGCACTTTCCGCCACATGCTTGACCCCGAATCCACCAGCCAGACATTTGCGTCAAAGAGAGGCAAGACACATCGTATCCCAACGCATTCTGGTGATTGGGTTGTTGCAATTTGAGCGGTCTCAAGAGCGGGGTCTCAGTTCCAGCTGAAAGCGCTGCGGCCGGCCCTCTGCTACCAAAAGGAGAAATCATGTCCGGTCTATGCGTGCTGTGAAGGCGATCGCTCTGAAAGCCTAGGTCAGACGACTCTCCAGATTGCAATAGTTGTCCACTCCTCACCCCACTCCCAATATCCATTTGTCCGCAATCCCGGTGGTATTCCCGTATCGGCACCTCGAATTGAAGGCGAACCGCAGCCTTCAACGCATGGATGGTTGCGACCGCGATGACCTTCGAGAGGGGATATCCACCTTCGATCTCCAGGACGTGAGTATAGGGCCCCAAGAAGCTAGACTCGCAAGCAGAAATTGGCCCTTTTCTCGAAGATCAGCCTAGACTGAGGCAACCGTCGCTCTGAGTGCACGTAACTCGCAATGTCGCAAAAGGTGCCGCGCGGCGGTCTACGGAAGGGCCGGCCACGTCATGGCGAGGCATTTTTGCGATTGGCTAGGTCGTCGCGCAAGGCATCCTCGAGGCAGATTGCGCATGCCACGGTCGCAAGGGGCTTCAGATGTGGGCGGCGACGAGGAAGGGCGCAAAAGGTGCGATCTGGGCGCTCAATCTCGCATATTGACCGATCCGACGACCAGACGTCGATGCTCAGAGGGCTCGTTGCCATCGCGAAGCGCTCGGTGGCATGGAAGGCGCAGTCATCGAAAAGCGTAAATCGAGGATGTGGCTCTGGGAATGTGTTCATGTGCCAGTGCGGGTTTTCAGCTGCGGCAAGGCCGAGCAGGGGGATCCGTTGGGCGGGGCCATGCAGTGCGAAGGGGGAGGGGCGGAGGGGGCCAAGCGTCGCACGATGAGCGCAGCAGGAGCGAGAATGTTGGGAGGCAGGAGCGACGGTGGAGAGGGAGAGAGTTCGGAAGGGGGGAGAGAGTGGCTCCTTTATAGAAGTTGAA
>JPJW01000770.1:0-18768 GCA_000750755.1 Pseudogymnoascus sp. VKM F-4513 (FW-928)
TCCCCATCATGGTCTGCGGCGGCGGGGCTTCGGGGAGGACACCATGTGCCTTTGCCTGTGCGGCTAGCATGCGCTCCGCGGGATCACCGTGGCGTTCTCCCTTGCCGTCTTTTTTGTAGGCGTACTGCACGGATATGGCGCGGTCGAGGAGGGTCTGCCCGTGCATGTTTGCGACTGCGTCGTCGGCGGCGTCGAAGGAGGCGTAGGAGAGGAATGCGTACCCCTTTGAGAGGGCGGTGGTGGGGTCGCGCGCGATCTTGGGGGGGGCGAGGAGGGGGCCGAAGCGTGAGAAGGTGTCGTAGAGGGAGTGTTCGTCGAGGTGGGGGGAGAGGTTGCCGAGGAAGAGGTTGGCGCCGACGTCGAGGGGCTTTTGTTTGTCTGCTGATGCCTGGGGAGTGGGTTAGTTTGCTGTCTCGTATTCGTAGGGCTGGGGAGGCAGAGGGCGAGAGGGGGAAGGGGGGGAGCGTACCTTGTTCACACGAATGGGCTTCCCATATAACCGCACCTGGTTCATAACCCGCGCCGCGTACTCGGCATCCTCCTCGCTGATGAACTCCACGAACCCATATCCCTGGTGCGACTGCGTCACCCTGTCTTTGGGGAGATGTACGTTCACAATGCGCCCAGCTTGTAGCATGAGCTCCCACACCAGGCTGTCCGTGACGCGCTCGTCGATGTTGCCTACGTACACCGTCGCTTCCTTATCCTGCTCCCTGCAAAGATGTTAGTTATGTTCTAGCTTGCCAGTAGGAGGGGGGACGTACCAATGCCTTGCTCCTGACATCTTGACGGCGTTGGTAAGGTTATGGGCGTATGAATTGCCCGTGGGAGGTGAGCTTGAGGCACGCGCTGTGGCTAGCTGCGGTGTTCTGGGAAAAAAGTTCGCTTACGTAAGGAAGGCGGCGTTTGGGTCGGGGGTGTGAGATTGAACTTTTGTTCGGTGCAGAGAGTAACAGTGGAATTTAACTCGAACATCACGCCTTGAAGAATACAACGTTTCTATTCATAGTGAGTCTGCTGATAAGACTGAATTGCGGATGGAGATACTGATGATATTTGTGTAGTTCCACCGAATCAAAATGGCCTACTCATTCCAGCTGTCCGAGGAGTCGAAGGTGCGCGCGCCCTGATGTTTGAGGCGCCCGGAGGGATATTGACTGGATTGTAGGAGAGAGTTGGAAAGCTCATCGATGTCTCCCGCGTGGTCATTCACTAGTATGTTTATGCTCTCCCATACTGGGCGGTATTGCAGCAGCAGCTAATCTCGTCGCAGCGGCTTCCTCCCTTTGGTTGTCTACATCGGTACGAACGCCTGACTTACGAAGACGAACATGACGGACAGGACTGATATATAAACCAGGATACACCCAGAGCCAGCCTCGCCCATCTCTGATTAGGTATGAGATACCTGCTGTGTAGATGCTGCGGGCAATGCTAACTCTCGCAGACTCTTCTCCCCCCTTGCATAAACGAACAACGGCAGAAGGATGGATGGGTTATGGAGATAGGACAGCTTTAATGAAGCGGGTTGTACGATTTGTTCAGGCATCGGAGGCGTTTTGATATCTAGTCAATGGCTATCGAAGAGGGGTGGGAAGCAGTGGATATGAGGTCTTTCATGGGAAAGTTGTATTGTAAAATCCGAGAATACGGAATCACCACTTGTGCCATACATGTATTTGGCACTTCCAAATGCCATTGTATATTCCAAAAAGCAACCCATATACATCTCCAAGTGCAGTAGAATTTCTCCCAGAATAGTTTGTCGATCGATTTATATATACGGTTTATATCGGCGCATCGGCCGCCTCGGCAAGCATTGCGCCTCAACTCCGTCATCGACAAATTTACCACGGCCCTCCGGCTCCCCTTGTACAACGGCAACCCCTCAAGCCATGAACCACTCGACACCCTTCGAATGAATGAAAATCATGCGCGCCTCTCCCCCGCGCTGGTCGAGACCTGCGCTGGCCTCAGCGCTGGCGCTATCTCCACTCTCGTCGTCCATCCTCTCGACATAATCAAGACACGCCTACAAAGTACGCCCCTCCATCCTCTTCACCCCTCTCTCCCCTATCCGTCCTCCCACTCTCCTCCCACCTCCTACAACACCCAGCTAACTTCCTACCTCTAGTCCACCGCACACACATCTCCCACACGCCCACCACCTCCCTCACCCTCGCCCGGTCCCTCCTCAAGCACCCCCACCCTCTCACCTCCCTCTACCGCGGCCTCACGCCCAACCTCCTAGGCAATAGCGCCTCCTGGGCCCTCTTCTTCTACTTTAAATCCCTCGTCGAAACGCCCCTCTCTCTCCACCGCGCCCGCCACTCCAGCGCCCTCACACCAGGAGACTACTTCCTCGCGTCCCTCGGCGCGGGGCTCCTCACAACCCTCGCCACGAATCCGATATGGGTCCTCAAAACTCGTATGCTCTCTACGGATCGCGGCGCGCTGGGCGCGTATCCGAGTATGTGGGCTGGTGCGCGGGCGATCGCCAGGACGGAGGGATGGAGGGGCTTCTACCGCGGGATGGGCGCGAGTTGTCTCGGTGTCAGTCATGGGGCGGTGCAGTTTGGGGTGTATGAGCCTATGAAGCGAGCGTGGCTTGCGTATGCGTCACGCCGCGGCTGGGAGGGAGAGGAGAAGGGGAAAATGGGGTATGAGGCTACGCTGGTGATTAGTGGAGGGGCGAAGATGGTAGCGGGTTGCGCGACGTATCCGTATCAGGTTGTGAGGGCGAGGTTGCAGACGTATAATGCGGAGGCGAGATTTGGGAGGGGGATTATGGGTGTGGTGGGACGGTTGTGGAGAGAGGAAGGTGTGAGAGGGTTTTATAGGGGGTTGGGCTTGAATATGGTGAGGGTGTTGCCCGCGACGTGGGTTACGTTTTTGGTGTATGAGAATGTCCGGTATTACTTGCCGAGGGCGAATTTGTAAGATGGTGTGGAGAGGGATCCGGTAGATGGATATGGCGTCTCTTGGGTGGAACTTGGGGGTATAGATTGCCTGAGCTCTACTATTTTATGTATTTTTATGGTATAGCAGCAACCGAGGGATGTCAATGTTTATATTGACAACAAGGAGCGGTCCAAGTGAGTATGGCGCCTGTTGGCCTATACAAAGTTCACATTATCAAACGTCTCTGCTACTCTATACTTCTCCAACTCAGCACCCGGGACCTCTGCATTGCCAGGGCGCACCGTAAGAACTGTCTTTATCCCCGCCTTATCTGCAGCCTCCACTTCCTTGACGTTATCACTGAAGAAAGACCAAGCGTCGGCATTAATCTCGACTCCGTTCTTCCTTTCCTCCTCCAAAATCTTTTGGTAGCTGCTCTCTTCGTTCTTCATCCCGGCATTAACAGTGTCGTACCAGTCTCCAATGAATTCTCTCAAATCCCCCCCGTTCTCAACCTCAGTCGTGTATTGTAGCAATAACTTCTGCGCGGCGACAGATCCAGAGCTGTAGATCAGGACTTTCTTCCCCTGGGCGTGCCATTTCCGGATTGCAGGCGCAACGTCTGGGAACAGAGGGCATCGTAATGCGCCTGACTGGTAACCTGTGAGCCAGAGGTGGCCTTGCAAGGACTTTAAATATGCGATCTTGACGTCTTTGGCCATAAGGTCTTGGACGTGGGACAGGAGAGCCGCAGGGCTGCCGCGATGTTCAGCCGGGAAGGCGTCACGGAAAGGTGCAAAAGAGGGAGAGTCCCACGACGTCTCGAGAACTCCAGGAAGGGATTCTAGAGCGTAAGGAAACTAGTAACGTCAGTAACCAGGAGCATTAGGGGGGCACAAATGTAATAATTTGATATGGACGGGCAAGTCAAAGATGTCGAACGATAGTGACACGACTTTGTCAGAAAACAAAAATAAGATATCAAATAGAGGACGAATTGTTGAGAACAATCCAAGCACGTGAGGGAGATGCTCATTCTTCCTAATATTTCAAGGCTCAAGAAAAAGGAATAAAGTTCGTCTTACCAGAACATCTTTAACAAATGATATCGGACAAATTGTCCCCTCTGATGATAGGTCAGCTTTCTGACTTCTTGACAAGTGGGCAAGTCAAATATGATTTAACCGCCCTAGTTATAATAAAGACTTACCAATATCCAAAATCACTCCCTCAACCCCAGGAACATCGATCTTTCCCGCAGGTACGACCATTTTCCTTTTTCTGAGAGGTTGAACCGTGAAAAAGGACACTATAATTCTATTCCATTCAACAGGTGCACGTCAGTAATAGCTCATTGCCATATATCCAGTATAGATATAGACTGTGTGAACTGCAATCGTGGAAACAGACCTTCACGTGGAATTTCTTGGAGGGGTAGCAAAGTGGCGGGGTATCCACCGTCTGTTCCGCTCACAACGCACTCCAGTACTTTTCGCGGATGAGACACTTAATCCTTTGGAAGCTTAAAATTAAAGCAGTACCAGTCAATTTCGTATTATTAGGTATTATTGCCAGAGGTGTAGATGCAGAGAGAGGCCAATGATCTTACACTGTATTTCTTCCCATCTAGCCTCGTGTTGGGCGTGTGATTGGCGCAAAACTTGATTATATAAGGCATTGAGACACAGCCCCAAGCGAGACCAGCACCTTATTATCCCTCCCCCTCCTTCTCTCACTCTCAACACCAAAGCCTCTCGGTGATCATTCACTGATACCGAACTTCTCAAATCTCAGTCACTGTCCAACTGCAACGGGTCATAAGGGCCCGTAGAAAGCAATTCCGCCTTGCCCCCTTCCAACATCAGAACCATGTGCGCACCGTGTCTTGCCCAGATCTTCTACTTCCAACCGCAGCAACTCGCTGTGGCCCTCGAGCCTCCATGGCAGCAACTTGTCGTCTAGACATGACCAGCGCCAACAACAACAGCCGTACTTGGCTACAGATACCACTCAGAACCTCTTCTCTCCCGCACTCAATGCAGACCTACTCTACACTCCTTCACCTCACCTTCTCGATCCCGTCTACTTGAACACACCATCCTTCAGCCTTTTTCAAAGTCCAGCCTCCGAACAAGCTGATTGGCTTCAAAATGTCAATTCTGTCACAGACGGTGACTTGGTACCACAGCCAGGATACCATGTTACTTTCGATGACCAAGCCTTTCACGACCCTACTTCCAGTATAGATCCCTTCGCAAATCCATTCGCCTTCGACGGTGGCGCTACCTACCTGCCAATCACGAGCACACCTCACGACCAAAACGGCCTAGATACTCCTCCGGAGGCCCTCTCGACCCTCGAGAATCTTTCGGAGCCTTACTCAACGTCAGACAATTTTTCAGAACGCCAAGTATCATATGCATATCAAGGTCAGTCTCTAAACCATGGGACGCTTTGGTCATATCTAACATATATCTAGACGACTTCTCACAACACTCATTACAGACGGTCGCCAACAGTCCTTCTCCATTCTCACAGTCAATTTCGCCAGACCCTCCAGTCCGCATGCCCACAACCACATCCACCACCTCCCCGGGGTCCACCATGTCCACCACAACCACAGCCACGGCCCAGCCCAACTCCGCAATCAGAAAGCGCAAACTAAACACCCTCGCCGCTCGCCGGTACCGCCAAAAGCGCGTTGACCAAGTCACCGAGCTGGAAACGGCGCTGAAGAATACGCAGCGCGAACGAGACGACCTGAGTGTTCGGGTTGCGCGGTTGGAAGGCGAGTTGGGTGCGTTGCGACAGATGTTGAATTCGGGGAAGTAGTGCTAGTAGTGTTGGTCATGGTTAGCCAAGAAACACAATGGGTTTGACAAGTGTATGTAAGATTTAGGGCACGGCGACGGTAATTCAAACGATGTCGGTTGCTATTAATCAAGCTCCAGTTTTTGAAATGGAATCAGATTGGCAAAATAGTGTTTTTCTCATAATATGTGACGGTGCGATGTCTCGGTTGGGAGGTGATTGGGGATTTTGGCAGAGTTGACTTACTTCATGAAACTTGCAGTCGCGATTCTTAATCACACATTGCCTACTATCAATTGATTCTACAGTTTACGATGCTTATATACGATTCAAATGAGGGTTATTCTATCTATCTTCACCGTCTACGCTGCGTGAAGGTCAAATCATTCAGTATCACAATGGGCCATAATGAGTCGAGATGCGAATACACCCAGGGCGCAATTGTCTCTATCATCCTTCATTGTCCCCAGTGCCCTCAGCAATTCCGCAGTCGTTCGGCGCTGCAATCATGCATCATAATGAGTCGAAGTGAGCATTAGGATTTTCGAGCGACCCCTTAACCCCTGTTCTCGGTTGCACAGGCTAACTGTGTGGAATACTCAGAATGACTCATGCTTGCATATTTGCAACACTAAATCTCTCCACCAACGACACAGTCTCTCCGGGACCTCCGGGTTTTAAGAATAGACGTCGATGGGTTACAGCCAATGCGCTAAATTCTATGCGATGCACTCTCACAGCTACTCCTTCGTAGCACCAATTCTGATGTCGCTCTCAACGCTCCACGTGAGAATATTGGTCTGTCGATCTCACAGCAACGCCCCTTCAATTCCGCACCGAGACATGGAATGAAACGGCAGAGCTTACTCCGCCGGTGCCTGGGTCAATCTGTACATTGTCTTCGGGCCCTTCTACGATTTATTATTGGAAAGTCAAACCATCTCGTCAAAATTAGGATCGCATCATCCAACTCTTTTACCACCACAGCCTATTCACAAAAACAGACGTCAACGAGTAACACGTTCATATCATTGAACTGTGGGTATCTGTGGTGATATAGCTTGTTATGCCAGATAACACATATTTATACCCCCTCTTTAAAACGGGCAAGCTCGCTTTCTGATACGAGCCGCTCCCGGTGAGTAGGAGACAGGGTCCCTTCTTTAATCTTCACCACGTGCTCCATGAGCTCTATCGCCTTGTTCACTTGCCCGTTCGCATGATATGACCGTGCTAGCTCATGCTGTGACGTGAGCCGCTCAAGGTGTGTAATAGGCAGGACCTCTTCAATCTTCACTACCTGCTCTAGAATCACTATCGCCTTCTCTACTTGCTTATTACCAAGATATGCGTGTGCTAGCTCATGCTGTGACGCAAGCAGCTCAGGGTGAGTAACAGGGAGGACCCCTTCTCTTATCTTCACCACGTGCTCCATGAGCTCTATCGCCTTGTTCACTTGCCCATTCGCATGATATGCCCGTGCTAGCTCATGCTGTGACACAAGCTTCTCAGGGTGAGTAGCAGGCAGGACTCCTTCTTTTATTTTCACCACGTGCTCCAAGAGCTCTATCGCCTTGTTCGCTTGCCAATTTTCATGATATGCCCGTGCAAGCAGATGCTGTGACATGAGCCGCCCAAGGTGTGTAATAGGCAGGACCTCTTCAATCTTCACTACCTGCTCTAGCAGCTCTATTGCCTTCTCTAGTTGCAAATTATCAATATATGCCTCTGCTAGCTCATGCTGTGACGTTAGTCGTTGGGGGTGAGCAATAGGTAGGACCCCCTCTTGAAGCTTCACGACTTGCTTTTGTAATAGAAGAGCATTTCCAGCTTCCCCAATAAACCTCAAGTTCCGTGCATGAAGCTGGTATATTTGCAAGTATTCCATTGATACCTCCTGGCGTGTGATTGCAAGAGTCTTGAATATGTCCTGAAGGAGATTATCCACTTTGAAGTCATCCCGGTTATTTGACAGGGTCCGGGCACATACGAAAAAAATACGGACTACCATGGGTTTTGGCGCGAGAGAGAGTGCTGTCTTGATTTCCATATTACTGAGCAAGGACCGCAGGTTCAGTTGGGTGTCCATATGTTCTTCGTCATCGTAGATAGATAGTGCAACAATACAGGCGGATGCGATCCAGCTTCGGCCTTGCTGCCCCAGCTCCTGGCGATCTTTGGCCCAAGCATGGGCTAATGGATGCATAGATAGATGAGGTGATCCCTCAGCCGGATTACTCCTCACGACGAAGGAAAGCGAGACAAGCAATGAGCTCGCTTTGTTGAGACGGTGAGGGTCCCATACATTCGCTTCCACTTCCATAAATTCAGGGCAATGGAAAGAATGCCATCGACATAGAACGTCTATGTCCGTCTCTGTGTCATCAACATTGAGTGCAGTCTTGGAGCGTTCCCAGGCAGTTTCAAATATCTTAAGCGGAAGAGAGCTTGAATGTAACATCGAGAGTATCCCGAGTAAATGTAGAGCATCTTTGGCATCCTCGTTCTCAGAACTCTCTAAAATGTGGGCAGACGCTTCAAAGGTTGCATAAACATCGCCATACCTTGACTTGGCTTGTGAAGGTCGATATGTAAGGAGTCGTTTCCGATGTTTGCCATAGACTTCGGGATATTGATCTAGCCGGCTGTAACCTTTAGCAACGTATGTTCCCGCCTGGATTAGCGCAAGTGTATGTGATCCAATGAGATTCGCAATATCTTCTGCTTGTTGATCGACAGATGGCCACAGATCCTCGGCAATATTTGCTGCTCTGAGCAGAAGCTTTTTGGATAGGCCGATATCAAGGCTAGTGAGTTGCTCTGAGCCAACCGTGCTATATTGACTGCAGTCGGAGACTCGAGATGTCACAATTACTACACCTCGAGACCCTGATGGGAAGTATTTTTGATAATCTACCTCCGGGTCATCGGCATTGTCCAAAATAAGGAGCCAACTGTGCTTTGTGTTTGCCAATAATCGACGCACATCATCGATACTCTCAGCTGAAGATTCGAATGCCACTGCAGCGGAAATAAAGTCGGCCTTTGCGGTAGACTCGCTATCGACATCGACCCAGAACACCCCCCAAAATCTATCGTTGTCAGTACAATTTAGCATCCATAATTTAGTCCATCAAGGGAACTCACTCTTCCCGTAATATATTCGCTACTTGCAAGCAGATTTCACTCTTTCCCATTCCCCCCATGCCGGTGATTACAAATACTTTTTGTTTCTCAGAATTCTGAGAACTGTCGTCCTGTATCGCCCCTTTGATCCTGTCGATAATCTCCGTGCGCCCAGTGAATAATTTGCTAGCTCCACGGGGAACCAGCCAATGCTTGTTTCCGGAAGCTTCAACCTCTGAAGACAGATAGTCAGTTAAAACGCCCTGGACAAGACGCCACATAACAGAATTCCATACCTTTTGGTTGGTGCCGCCTAGCCACAATTGAAGGTCCGTCATCAACCATTCTCTGTATTTCAGGTAGTAGCAACGCAAAATTTTCATCACTTTTTCCGCTGAATTTATTAAGTCCAGAGTGGTCAGTGTTTAAAAATATCATCCGTCTTCCGCTTAAAGTAGCCGATGATGCGGTTACAACCTTCATATAGTTAGCAGGAGGGTTTGCATTGTGAGTTAGAAAGGGGTACGAACCCGAGTCTTCAACAGAGTATAATCGGCGTCTGTATCTTCATAGAAGCATACAAAGTCCCATTCGCGATAACTATCACAGAAGTCTTTCGACAGAGAATGGAGGTTTGGATTGTCCTTTTGTAGCAACTCTAACAGAGAAATATCACCCCCAGTGATCTGTGCCAGCCGTTTCCCAAGCACTGCTGCATTGCTTCCTTGGAACGGTGTCCCAAGAAAGATTACGCCTGTCACGGAGAGACGAAGCTCCTGAAAATCTCGGTTCAGCGCAGCAATAACGAGAGCCTTAATGCACTTTAGTTAATAGGTGATGACTTCGCCGCAGAGTGGGGGTCAACAAACCTGTTGGATAACGAGGCCACCGAGACTGTGGCCAATCAAGATGAGGGGTCTTTGGCGTTCCTGTCGTTGATTTAGGGGCAATGTTATCAGCTGAAAGCGCCGAGCAACTTACATCTGGCCTCTGCCTGTGTTGAAACAATACGCTTAGGAGCTGTTCAGCACATTGGCGCAATGTCGTCTTGATCCCCTTTCCGGATTCGTAGCTATAGGTAGCGACTCGTGCGTTCTTGAATAATGGCACAAGTAGGTCTCGTGGCCACATAACCTCTGTGATCGGCCCATTTTGCTCGTCTTGTTTTGGAGCCTTTTTGTCTTTCCTAGCCCATAGCTTACTCACAAGTTTCCTCGGCGGTTTACTTTCTGGGGCATGCACTTTCTTGACCCAAGTGAAAAACGGATGGGAGCCTAATCCCTGGACACAAATGATACTGCGGTTGTCAGGCTACGTGCGGTTTGTCCCGTTTGACTTACTTACTCCACGTCTGTTGTGGACCCTGGGGGAGTACCAGTAGACCATATATTGAGCCCGTTGGCTTTGACCGTATCTTTCGTACAAGCCATGGTCAACAGAAACAAGGGAGTGAAGATATCATGATATCACAGGACGGGACCGAGTCGGCAGCGCAATTTTGTGACCTACGTTTTAAGCACCTTTGCATCCTATGGTGGGGTCATTCGCAAGGCTAGGAATCCTTCAGCTGTATTCAGCCTCATAGTTACAAGTCATGTGCTTTGAACGTGCTGGTATATACTCCATGGATGTTGTGATGGTCTGGGTGGTACAAATAGAATTTGGTCAGTGCGCAACCTCCAATAATCGTGGGGATAGGGCCGTGTATGATTGGCGACCAAAATCAATGTAGATCAATATCCACATCTGAAGGCGCATCGCGGCAATACCATGATATATAATTTCCCGGTGGCTCAGCTTCTAGCTTTGCATAGATCGATTGTATTTGGCGGAAGGGCGTCAGGGCTATTAGCGTTCCCTGTGTAGCTCTCAAGAAGCTCCTCCCTCCTTAAACAACGGTTGATGTTATAACATAACTCACGAAGGATGCCAAACAGCATTCCATCAACGTGGACGTGGTTTTACCAATATAACGGCGCCCTCATTGTATGTGTCGTGGGATCAACTTATGGGCTTTCCATTGGCCGGCCTATGTTGCAAAGTAAGCACCCTTACCTTCCCCGGAACTTCTGGTCCACAAAATATTAATACAATGGTAGCGGGTGCTGTCCAGTTACCAAATGCTGAAGTCCTGCGATTTGCCTTCCCTCTTTCAACTACACTGCTACAACAATTGATTGCGAGCATTTTTGTACTTTTGAGCGGCTGCATTCTCTTCTGCCTACAGTTGGCCCAACGAACATGGCCATCAGCATTTTATAAACCTATACTCCCAGCCGATACTAGGCTAGATGGCTGCTCCGGTGCTGATAGTACCGAAAAAGTTTTTTGCCAATCATGGGACCCAAGTGGTGCTCGACGGATTATTGCGTTGGCTGGGATCATTGCAACTGAACATGCTCTGACGAGCTACGCTTTTTGCTTTGCTCCATTGGAGATATATATCATTTTTCGTTCATTGGTTCTTCCGATATCGATATTGACATCAAAATTTGCGTTCTCAAATCAAGAAATCTTACCAGTAGCGGCAAAGGCATATCCATCACTTTTGCTGACATTGGGGACAGCAGTCGCGGCATATCGGCATGATCTTCCCTGGCCATCTGATGCTGTTAGGTGCGCATTTCTGTCATCCGTATTTGGAGCCATTTGGCCTGTGTTTTCGGGTACTCTAGTGCCAGGGAACAACAGCAGGCACACTGTTGGCTATTTTGAGCGTGCTGCAGGCTCTAAAGGGCAAGACAGTTCACATAGCATTTTTACCTTTTGGAGGTATACCTGCTACGTATCGTTGGCATGCGTAGCCATCTCACTTGGAGCAGTTCTTCTCTCAACGGAGTTGCAACAAGTATCCCGAAACTTCTATACCGACGGCGTTTTATTTCGATGGCTTCTACTCCAAATACAAGTGGGCTTCTTTCGCTCCATATTTTTCTGCAGCGCACTTTTGCTCATTCAGGCAACCTGTGCTACTACAGCTAATTTTGTTATCGTTCTTGCATACGCATCGCAGATGGCTGTCCTAACATTCTCGAGTCTGTTGATTTCACAGAAGATCGGAATAGCTGCCTGTGTTGCTTCCGGAGTTTGGTTCTTGAAGAGCCATGGACAATCTTGGGATACCCTCCTTTCTTGGATAGAGAAGCCGTCACTCCCTCGGCGCAACGGATATTCGCGGCTCTTCACTCTCAGACGTCTTATCGTCACGGCTCTGGTTGTGGCATCTTGCTACACTGGTTTCCAAATCCGAGCCACCTATAGGACAGAAGTCAGAGCCGCTCTTTTTACCCCTCCAACGCCAGTTCATGACGGCTATCTTGGTCCACGTGCTGGACCAGATGCATTGGCCGACCTAGACCTCCTGGTAGATGAATGCCGGGGACCTTACCAAAAACCAGAAAAGCTACGAGACGTCAGGATGTGTATCGATTACCTAGCTACCCAACAAGATACATACTTCCAAGTTCCAGAGGCGAGCGAAGCTGTAAGTGCTTCGGTTCCTGGAAATGTCTCGGATGATTCAAACTGCGGAGGTCCTATCAGTCTATACCATGTCTGGTGGTCTGGACCACCATCATGGCGCACAGAACTTTTTATAAAATCCTACTTCTATACTCAGAGACTTGCCTGTTCTAGGCTCTGGATCTGGATAGATGTTGATTACCATTCTGAGGCCTTAACAGACTGGCTTGAACATCCAAGCTTTGCAAAGTTTCTCTCATTCATCGAAACTGGCGAAATCGCGCTGAAGGAGTGGCGTCTCCCCTCCCGTGTTCCCATATCCCCAAACATTGACCCTCTAGATAGAGCGCGATACTACGCTCAACCTGGTCGGCCCAATTCCGAGGGCGAGGTTTTTGTTGCAGATTCAATTATCCGAGATTCTTTGGGACAAGAGTATATCCAGTTCTACGAGCCAGGCGGCCAAACTCAACTCACGTTCTATACCGTCGCCTGTTCGGATGCTGCGCGTCTCATCATCCTCCATCTCCATGGAGGCGTATATCTCGATATTGACATGCTGCTTCTGCGCGACATGCGGCCTCTACTGTTGCCAGGTCGAGCTTTCTCAGAGCGCTGGGGGGCGCATGCGGACCCGACACTCTACAACAATGCACTGGTCGCTCTCCCTGCGAACTCAAGCATGTCTTCTTATCTACTAACAGGCGGGACGCGAATGGGGTTGATGTATCATTTCATGATCCTGGGAAGAATGATGGTTAGTGAAGGTCGTAACGAGGTCAACTCTGAGCGCGGCCTGCTGAAGCTCGAGAGCGCGTTCTTTGACCCCCCATGGCCTGCTATGGATGGTATGGCTTCTGGAAGGTGCCTGGTACCGTGTTTGACAAGTTGGAGTGATATCTTTAAGGCCCATATCTCTGACGACGAGTGGAGTGCATATGATGGAGAAATGGCGCCCGTGTCCGAGCATGGAAACAATCGCACGATGGAGAATTTCTTCCGTGGTGCATGGGCATACCATATGCATAATCAGGTATGTTGTAACAGAACGCCGATAGCTGCAGAGAATTAACGATTGATAGTGGAATGCTGTGTATGAACAGGGGTCTTGGATAGATGTCATTGCGCGGAGTCATGATAGATTTTTTACTGGATCTGGAACGAATGCGTATGGAGAGAAATGGTCTGGAAATACACTTTCACAATATGGAACCGAGGGTCAGAAGAACAAATTCTCTTCGGGTATGCCAGTTTAGGCAGATCTGTACTTTATACCTTGTATTATTATATAACGGCGGCGCGAAGTTGAGGGAGTGGAAGGGGTGGTTACAACTAATTTTAATATCAGGGACACAATATTACTTAGAGTTCTATGCCCATCGGGTGAATATAATAGCTTTTATTGCAGCTCTGATGACTGTAGCTACTGGTGGTAACCAAAATTTGACAGCCTCCACATATCACTTCCAATGCCATTACCAAGGCATAAACTTCGAAGCAGTTTGGCAGGATACCCCTTTAGCAGGTAGTGCAGGAATAGTTGCAGCATTTCGAACATATGGTGTATGCAGCACCAGTTTTGCCTTGCCTCGTGCAAGTACTCAGGCAAGACTCGAGGATAATACCAGAAGGGCAGGAACGGGCTGTGCGCTCAAGTCAGCCAAATAAAAGGAGCTACAAAAGGATAGATGGCAGGATATAATTACCCTCGAGGGCTGCAGGCTGAGCCACTGGTTCAGCAGCTGGGGCGGCTACAGCGAGTCCGATGACAAAGGCGATGGTGGCGGCGAAGATCTTCATACTGGTAGTAGTTGTATAGTTTGTGAGGGTCTGGCTTCAAGGTGACGGTTTGTTTTGTATCTGGGGTGCTTTTGGGACTTGACTGATTCCATTCCTCGAGGGAAGATCATCCGCTTTTATACATTTCCGTTTCACTCCACGGACACCAATGTCGGCTGAACTGTTGAAGCGGACACGGCACGCAGGAAAGGATGACGCGTAATATTGTCGCAACGTCAAGAGTAAACGATGTTTTAGGCTGAAATAATGAGGCCAAAGTTTTGATTAACAAGGAAGAATATTGGAATGGAAAGAATGAAACCTCGTTATTCCAATATAGAGGGCACCAAAACATACTTTGATTCTTGTAGGCTATTATGGATCATCCATGTCGAAAGTGCCTGGGAGCCATCAGCCGCTGGCCAATGTTCAGTCAATGTTAAAGACGAAATCTAACATGGACTGAGAACTTGCGTGGGATAATACTTTACCCCACGAACGTTACTGTCAGAGGCCGAATTGTTGCCCCGGGGACCGTTGCAAAATAGCATACACCCCGACTGTTAAAAGGCGATGACTTACTGGGCACTTTAACCCCGCAAACTCTAATAAACCCCCTGGGTCTTAGAGCAGCAGGCATTTAACCGCTGTGCTACGTTGAGATTTACCGAGCCTCAACTTCTTCATTGCCACCCACAATTCTCATCTCCATGTTTTAACGAAATTTAGGAAATGTATTTCCGGTGACGGTGTGGCAATTAGCCATATGGGCTAAATGACAAGAAAAATACCAGAAATGAGAGATAGCCATGTAATTCCCCATCAGCACGTACGGGGAAAAACCAAACCGCGAAATCTTGGATATAAATAGAAATAGGAAGGGACGCAAACATGTGAAGATCACACTTGCCTGAGCTTGGGTTGCAGCCAGTACTGTAAGTCACGACACTGCATGCCACCCGAAGGCACTCATATATGCGATATACACGTTCCCATAAAACAAATCATTACAGAAACCCATATTTACTCGCCTGGTGGAATCCGGTTAACAACGTGATGTCGTTGAAGTTGTGGGGTTGAAGTGACAGGGGCCCCTGATTGCAAAGCACGCTAAACCGACTCCCAAACCCATAGCGCTTCACCTGGCCCTGGACGATAGAACCAGATATCCTCCTTACCCAAGGATTGATATCTTGCTTTGATCATAATAAATTCTTGGCCATCTCATGCCATATTGTAAATATATAAGCCTCGGGAGCTTTAGTTGTTGATGGATTCCATGGATGCCGCAAATGCCGATAAGGGTCCTGCCCGGAAGAGGAGACGGAACCGGCCCCCTGTTTCCTGCAACCACTGCCGGATCAGAAAGTAAGATGGCTCTTGGGAAATCCGAGCGGCTAAATACATCCTATATGGATCTATTTGTACGCAGCATGCCCGATACTAACTGTGTTGTGCCAGACTGAAGTGCAATCGCGTGCAGCCATGCGGGGCGTGCTCCAAATCTGGAGATGCCTCCACATGCCATTTTGAGTCCCGCGGCACCAGAGATGACCAAATCGTTATGGACAGAACCACGAAAAGTGCTTTGACTACTCGGATTAACAAATTGGAGGCCATTTTGCGGTCCGTTATGGGAAACAAAGACCAAACTCCCCGGTCCGATGACTCAAGTCACGTGGAGGACCAAGAATTCGATGGTATTACTGAGTCTTTAGGGGCCATGAAAGTTGACAAGTCGAATAATACCGAGTACCTTGGTTCTTCACACTGGGTATCAATATTGGCTGAGGTTAGCTTCAACCCCCAATTTTGGCATTAACTGGTTGGCTAATTCCTCTATCAGATTGAAGAGATCCGTAATTTCTTTGTGTCAAACCATGAAGACTACGAGCGCAATGCCTTAAAATATAAGCAGCGTTCATGGGATGCCAAAGGAAGGTCAGGCTTGCTTTGTGGGACAGGCCCAAAAGTTAGCCAAGAAGAGCTGGTGGCTCAATTGCCTCCGAGGGCTATAGTTGACATTCTTGTTGATCGTTACTTCAGTATTTATTCCTGGATAATGCGTATGTTGCTCTGGTTACCCTGCCTTGAGAGTTGCTGATATTTAACAGCTATTATACACGAACGCACATTTCGTAAAGAGGTAAGCTTCCGTTACCCTCGATACCGTTCGGTACCTAATAAATCTTCTTCAGTATCAAGCGTATTGGGATGATCCTACACAACCGCGGATGGTGTGGCTTGGGCTTATGTTTGCCATGTTACACCTGGCTGAACTATCTTATGGAGACTCGACCGAAATGCCTCCTGTTTTAGCCGATGCCCTTCGCACGCCCTGGGAGTTTGGAAAACGCACCATCGAATGCCTTATCGCGGCAGACTATACTAACCCTGTCCATTATACCATTGAAACCCTGATGTTATACATCGAGGTCGAATGGATGACTGCCCAGGATACAGGAATGGAGGGATATCTGGTACTTGGCGTCGCCATTCGTCTTGCGATGCGCATGGGGATACACCGCAATGCAAACGACCATCGAAGGCTCAGCCCATTTTTGGGAGAGATGCGAAGTAGGCTCTGGGCTGTCATAATCCGCACCGACCTACTTTATTCGTTCAAACTATCATTTCCGACCACAATTCGCAGATGCGACTACACCTGCGCGATACCGCGAAATATTTCCGACGACGACTTCGACGATAGTTCGACAGAGCTCCCACCTTCGGAGGCTTTGGAGGAGGCAACAGAAGCCTCCTACACAATTGTCAAAGGAAGGCTCATACTTGTTCTTGGAGATATCATCGAACTTATAGGATCTCGTACTAAAATCACGCGCGAGGACCTACAAAATCATGACGAAGCTCTTTTGGAAGCCAGAGATCTCATACCTCGATATCTCCGTGTCCAACCATTTACTCCCACGGCCAACGACGTAGAAACTGCGAAGCTACAGCGATCATGCATCGACATTGACAGTGTGTACCATCTAGGCCGCTGTCTCCTGTACAGGAGGTTCGTGCCACAAGCTCGTCGTTACCCAGCAGCGATCGAATACCGCGATAACTGCATAGATGCCGCCATGGCCTTGCTTGGCCATCAAGCCGCACTGGCACTGGACCATGGTGCTACCTATCCGCGGAGTGTCCAAAAACGACACTTTCACAGGCTAACGACGCACGATTTCTTCCTTGCTGCTATTATAGTTGCATTAGACCTATACGCGGAGGTTCAGCATGGAGACGGTGGCCAAATATCAAGTGAAGCTTCTCGTTGGGGGTCAAATCGCAAATTCGAAATGGTTAATGCTCTGGAGACAGCCATTGGATTCTGGAAGCTCGGAAAGGATGAGTCTGCAGATGCCGCCAAAGCGTACGGCGTGTTCTCGTTCGTGCTAGACAAGATAAAGGCAACGCAATGGTAAGCGATAGAAGAAGAAGATCACAAGATCCAACTGAATAACGATGGAACACACCACCTGGAACCGGTAATCCTGCCGCAGGAGCGTGTCACAGAGATAATACCAGATGTTACGGGCTTTGAATGGGTAAGTTACAGCTTCATGTTGGGATTGGCAAATAGATTACTGACGTTGTTTTCAGGGGATGTGGAATGGTAATTGGAATGCTGTCGATGACTACTCGACCCTCCTCCAGTGGCCGCCAGTAAGCAGCACCTTCGAAGGATAATCTTTAACGACGCAGTATATCGACAAGGGTCATCTTCTAGTCAGGTTCCCCTCGCACCCCTGGGATAAGAGAAAGGTCATCGGGATACTATGCTTAGAGTAGCATCAGGATAACCCCATGCCCTACAATGCAATAATGAGGCGTTCCTGGATTCCGGTGTTGATCACACTGCCAGGGAGAGTGACTGGGCGTCTAATGTCTCGCGCTGCAGAATCAGGCGCAAGCGAAGAGTCCGGTTCTGACAACCGCAAAACAACCGCCGATGCCGACTCCGACGGCTCTCGAAGGATTTGGTCAGTGAGCACGAACACCACGAGGTTTACAAAGATCATAAGATCCAGCCGACTGTCTCGGACCCTGGAGGCTGGACTATTTCCCGAATGATACTAAAATTTGTGGGCTGGGTGAGACATCGACTATCTTAGCATGACCTCTATTTACGGACATAGAACCGGTCTAGAACTCCTTTATATCGGCTAGAGACGATGGCTGGGGGGTTTTCGGCTCCAGTATATTGCACCCCGCGGGTTCTTAGTGCCCGATGCCCCCATGGTCTAGTGTCATGATATTTGTCCTGAGCACGAGTGCTGAAAATTTTATAGACGTCAGGAGATCATGGCTGATGTTTCAGACCCTGATGGCTGGGAGTTTTGGTGAATGATGGCAGGGTGAGACATGGATGTCTCGCAGTGATCTCGATACTATGATAAACTTCATAAAATTTATATTTTTGGAGAGCAAAGATGGCTGGGGTGTTTACTTCAACTTCGTGTAACCGAGTCTGACGATAGCTTCATGATCTAATGACCCAGTGCCTCATGTATGAGAACCATGAATCGGAGGGCAACTGACGCTTCCACGAAGCCGATATCAGGCACCAGGGCAGGGCGCATATGCATTTTGCGAAGTCATTCACAACGCATATGCATAGTTACACGAGTCAAGCAGGCATGGCCACAACAGAACTGAACATCCACCTCGACTCCCCATCACCCC
>JPJW01000773.1:0-45963 GCA_000750755.1 Pseudogymnoascus sp. VKM F-4513 (FW-928)
GGTGGTGGTGTCGAGGTGGGTGTTACTGTTACGTCGACGGGCACAGGGCCTCGCGCGTTAGGTAGATTTTATCCAGATTTGACTTCAATGCTGGTGATAGTAGAGGTGCTGGCGCAAGCTTTGACGCGATCTGTACGTGTTGAGAACTGGCGGAATGAGTCGAATAGTCGTCAGTGAGATGCGCGCCCGTGGATGAGATGGACGAGATGGATGAAATGGGCGAAAGAGGTCAGTTGGGTAGATCCAATCAGAGGCGTCAAAGGACGAGGCTGAGAAGGCAGGCACAGGAAGTACTGTAGCTAAGAATTAGAGTGCATGTGCCACCCAAAATTCTAGCTAAGGTACAGTACAGGAGTACTAACTATGCACAACAGAACGGTTTTTACAGAAGCTGTAATTAAAAATAGAGGCCTCAATTGCTCAGGGCTATAATTGGCATATTAGCTACTCAGAAACGGGATCAATCCTATAATCTGAACCTTTATAAATATGTAGATGTCGCCGGTCATTGCTGACATGAGTCCGTAAGCTCTGCATGTATAGTTTCTTCTTCGACTTTCAGGTGAAACGGGGGTACATATACTCCAACACAAGGCGACCCAAGCAAACACCAGCAAGTCGTAGTACCTTACTCGTTAAACCATCTTAAACCATGTTAAAATCCAGGTTAAACCAGTAAATCACTCGTATACCCCACGCCGAACAATTATCGGGAACTTACTATAGCAACTAGATTATCGGAGAGGCGAACCCGACTGACCTGTTACCTGTCTCTTTACAGTCAAAAGTGGGTGTGGACCCCCGGAATATGAGTCCGACGTTAGCCTTGCCAAAATGTCCCGCGGGGTCGTCATATAGATAAATTATTTCACTCCGGCCTCGCCCACATATCCCCCATTCCTTCTCATACATCTTTACCATGCCATCACCAGCAAACATGGTAAAACTCTCTGCGAACCCTGAGAGACGGGTGCCAAATTCTGCGCCCGTTACTCCGGCAGAAGTCTCGCGCATCCCAACTCCCAATGGGGCCCCAGACGGCAAAGTGAAGAACGAAGAGACCAGCAAGAGGAGACGCCGTCGCAAGGCCAGGAAGCGCCGCAACAGCATCGGAAAGGCCCCAAGAGATCCTAGAGATGCCGTATCGCCGCCCGAGGAGCTCGAGTCCGAGACCAGGTCACCGAGTCCGGGCATTGATTTTGAGGGATTAAGCAAGCCCAGTAAGTTACGCCACCGTGTATATCCCGACCCAGTGGATTGTCACTGACGCTGTTCCCAGGTATTGGAACGGTGGCACGCTTGGAAGAATCACCAGAGAAGGCATTGGAGCGCCAGGGAAAGATTGCTGGTGCCGTCCGTACTATTCTCGAGTGCATCGGCGAGGACCCGAATCGTGAGGGCCTGCTCGGGACGCCGGATCGTTATGCAAAGGCCATGCTCTTCTTCACGAAGGGGTATCAAGAGAACATCAAGGAGATTGTCAATGATGCGGTTTTCAACGAGGGTCACAACGAGTTTGTCATTGTGAAGGACATTGAGGTTTTCTCTCTCTGCGAGCACCACCTGGTGCCTTTCACAGGCAAGGTTTGTTACCCAAACCAAGTTCCATCCGTGACAGCAGACAGCTAACCAATTAACCAGATGCACATTGGCTATATTCCAGACAGAGACGTTATCGGAATTTCGAAGCTGCCCCGTATCGCCGACATGTTCTCCCGCAGACTGCAAGTCCAAGAGCGTTTGACCAAGGATGTTGCGCACGCAATCATGGACATCCTGAAGCCACAAGGTGTGGCTGTAGTAATGGAAAGCAGCCATTTATGCATGGTTATGAGAGGCGTTGAGAAGACCTCCGCGACCACAATTACCAGCTGCGTCCTCGGCTGCGTCGAGAAGCGCGAGAAGACGAGGAATGAGTTCTTCAGCCTCCTCGGCTTGAACAGGAGGTGATTTGTTCATATGTATTCGAGGGCCTATTTAGATCTGGGGAGGTCCAGTTTTTGTATCAGCAAGGTTGGAATGGTGGATGTCTGAAATGTTTTTTTGGACCATTATTTTTGCGGGCGTTTTGGGATTACGAGTGTTTTGCGGTCTTCAACACCTAGCACAGGAGCGGCGTTTCTTGGTCTTAACGCCATACATTGCGTTGTCTTCGACACAAAATGTGTATTTGCATGGAGGCATTAGTCTGGATAGGTCGTCAGTAGAGACGGCTTGTCACAAATGTTCACAATTACAATTTGTTGCACATGGAATGGTGCGGCTATGTGTTACTCATCAATGTTCACGTTTCCACTTTCCAACCTTTCTAAGCTCTGGGTGAAGACCTTGCTTGACAGCCAGGCTAACAGAACTAACAGACTGAAGGATGTCCTTTGTCACCCCCTCCACTGACTTTCCTGCATCATATATGACCATATCCGCAGCCTCCTCCTCCTCTGAGTCATTCAGCGTGTGGAATAGCTTCCTAACCTTCTCCTGCATCTCTCTCTTCTCATATTTCTCGTCTCCGTAGCCGCCCCTCTCCTCAGCAACTTCGGGTTCCAAGTCCAGGAATATGACTAGGTCAGGTCTTGGGAGGCCCACTTCTGGCTCCCGAGCCCATGGTAATGACAGCTGTGGATTGGACTTGGCTGCGCTGTATACTACACCAGAGTAGTAATAACGGTCACAGATGACAGTATAACCATCTGCGACGTCCTTCTCAATTTGCTTCCTGTGGCTGTGTTAGAATGCACCAAAACCTAAGAAACGACGCCTAGAGGCAAACATACGCAAGCTCCCATCTGTTTGCTGAGAAAAGGAGGTGGATAACGTGATCTTCCAGATCAGATTTACTTTGAAGATAATTATTTATCATTTCCCCAATAACAGTAGTTCTATCTATAAACAAATGTCAGTGAGACTCCGAGCGGGCTGAAGGGATTGGATTTACCAGGAAATCGCCGAAGCTTGACCTTATAACCTTCACTCACGAGCGCTGATTCGATTCTCTTTGTCTGCGTCGTTTTGCCTGACCGATCCAAACCCTCCACCACAATAAAGGCCCCGCGCCCTTTGGCTTCTGTGGTTCCCATGGTTTGGGATTATACGTGAGTCTTGCAATTTGTATCGGCGTATTACCTGCTCATGTGCTGGCCGTGTCGCGTAAAGTGCCGCCCGCCGAGGGGGCGACGCGATAGCCACTAGTGCCGCCGTTGCGATCTCAGCCTTATCGGCCGAGCTTCAACTGACCTCCAAGCGATTGCGATCATACTCAATCGTCGTCATAATACGGTCTGCACAACGGTTACTCGGAAATGCGCACCTAGGAAGGTCTTTGATATTGCGATAGGATCGCAGTCGAGATCTATTTCTGTGGAATCATTGAGCAGCCACTATCAACTCACCATTGGAATATTTCACCATCTTGCGCCAACCAAACCATTCCATCGCTGACCACGCTCAACAAGGATCGAGGCGACTTTATCCTTAAACATACGCTGAAAGATCCTCTCGAGAGTTTTGGCTACCTAGCCGGTCGCCGCTCCGCCTTGTCAACATGGCGGACCAGAAACTTGTGTGGAACGCCGACAACGTTCGCGATGTCGCAGAGTCAGTCGGCATATCACAACTAGGTGAAGAGGCTGTGAGGGCACTATCGCAGGAAGTTGAATATCGTGTGGGACAGGTTATTGTGGAGGCAACGCGATTTATGCAGCAGGGAAAACGGACTGTGTTGGGAACGCAGGATATATCACAGGCCTTGAAGGTGTTGGACGTTGAGCCTCTGTATGGCTACGAATCCACCCGGCCACTCAGATTTGGGGAGGCTTCGTTGGGCCCTGGACAACCTCTATTCTATATTGAGGATGAGGAGGTGGATTTTGAGAAACTCATTAATGCGCCCCTGCCCAAGGTGCCAAGGGACATTTCGTTCACTGGTATGTTATTTGTTCTGCTATTCATTACGGCGATCTGACGATAGGTAGCACACTGGCTCGCCGTGGAGGGAGTCCAGCCTTCAATACCCCAAAATCCGACTACTGCTGAAGCAAGGACACAAGAGCTGGTCCCTAAGGGCGCTAATGCTAATCCGACCTTGACTGCTCTAACTGGCAACGACAATGTCGGCTTCAAGCCTCAAGTGAAGCACATCTTATCCAAGGAGCTCATGCTCTACTTTGAGAAGATTCGCACCGCCATCCTCGACACCGATCCCGATGACGACGTTGTCCGCCTCCGTGCCGCTGCCCTCGCCAGCGTTGAGAACGACGAATCCCTCCAGCAACTCGTGCCATATTTCGTGAATTTCATTGCTGAGAAGGTGACACACAACACGAAGAACATCTTCGTCTTGCAAACAATGATGGAGCTTGCCTCTGCTCTCACAAGAAACGAGCGCCTCTTCATCGACCCATATACCACGACCCTCTGCTCCTCTATCCTCACATGTCTCGTCGGTCGTGGACTCACAAACGCCACCCCTGTGGAGGTCAAGGATCACTACAAGCTCCGCGAGTTTTCAGCATCTCTCCTCGGCCACGTCGCGAAGAAGTACGCTAAGTCGAGCCAGCAGCTCAAGCCGCGTCTGGCACGCACTGTTCTCAAGTACTTCCTTAACCCCAAGAAGCCGCTCGATCAGCACTACGGCGCCATCAGTGGCTTGGTCGCAGTGGGCGGCCCGGAGTCGGTGCGCATGCTTATTATCCCGAATCTGAAAGCCTACAACTCTGTGTTGGCCAAGGGACAGACGGAGAGTCCCCTCGATTCGGAGATGGTCATCGGTGCCCTCATGAAGGCGATTAGGAGTCTTGCCGAGGACGCAGCGGTCCTGGCAAACGGGAATGGAAACGGTACTGAAGATCTGTCAGCACAGGTTGAGGAGTGCGTGGGGCCAATTATCGGGGCTCAAATCAGTAAGCTCGGCGACCATAAGCTTGAGAAGGCGATTCTGGAGTGTCGATCATGATTGGGCAAAGGAAACGTTAGAGGGAGGCGCAGAAGCATGTAATGGCGTGCGGAGTTTGGGGTGGGATTTGTGCAAAAAGCACTTTGATGCAGGCAGGAATAGGGATAGGGGGGTTGGAGGCCAGCGTGATATAAGATGCCAGTCTTCCATAATACTCCTAAAAAGATTCACGTTTATGTTGCCAGTTACTGCACTTGCTCACTAAACAGCTTCCCCTTTCTCCGTCCAGAGTTCTCGAGTTAGATTTAATAAATATGTATTCCACAATCTGTTCTTTATCTTGATACAGGCAACTCCGTCCCCAATAATCAATCCCCAATGATCAATGCAATCCCCCTCTACACACACCCCCTAAACCACCCTAAACCACCTTGAACCTCCTTAAACCTCCTTAAACCAAGACGGAAAGGTACAAGCTCGACGCAGCGGTCAGGCCAACAACAGTCCATCCTGTCCTGATAACCGCCTTGTTCGTGAACTGGCGTCCAGTATCCCACACCAAATGCCTAACACCGTTGAAGAAATGGAACGTGAACGGAACCGCGAAAGTCAACTTCGTCGCAATCTGGGCAGCAATGGGCCACGCGGCAAATCCAGCAGCCAACGACGCAGATCCCAAGTTCAGTCCCAGCACGGGCGCGGCCAGGTATCCGATTCCGAAGAGGTAGAAGCTTCCCGAAAGCACGGCACCCGTGATGCGGTTGAACATCGACGCGTACCATGTGATTTGCGGGCGGTAGATGCCCAGATGCGGGGAGACGGGACGCTTGCGGCGCTGCTCGACGAGGATCTGGTAGGAGTCGGCGGGGGTGAGCTTTTGGGTTGCGACGGGGCTGCGTGAGGTTGTTAGTAGGGGTGCGGGAGCTGGGGGACTGGGGAGGAGGAGCGGAGGGAACGGTCGTACCGGGTCTGGATCTGGGATGTGAGGGCGACGGGCGCGGCGAGGTTCTTCGAGATCACCGAGCGCTGGGCGACTAAATGGGGGTTGTGTTAGCAGCTGTTTCCTTGGGTCTGTCTGATGCCGGAGGTAGGTAGCATCGTCATTGCGTTGGACCGGGGAAGAACGTACAGCGCCTCAGCGCCTGCTGCGTTGCTCTCTGCGCAAGCATTGTGGCTCAATTGATGACTCGGGTTTGCGTTGCAGCTTCAATCGGACAATGGCAAGGAGGTTGCGCCGTGTGGTATAGGACTCCAATCAACACGCTGAGGAGGCTCGAGAATTCCCGATATCAACTGTTACCGAGGACCCGACTAGTGACGATTGAAATATATCAGCTGTGATTGGCTGGATGTTAGGGCCATTTCAATATCACGTGACTGTCGCTTGTGGGCAGTGGTATGTTTGAAATTCTCGGCGAAGGCTTGGGCTTCTTCTCTCTTCAACGAACATCAAAACATCGCTTTGCCGTCATTCTAGGATAGGGCAGCGGCGATGTACTGATACCACTTTGGCGTTATGTCATTGAGGTATCTATCTTTGTTCTGAGAGCAGATTGTTCTGTCGTTAATCTCCGACCAAGGAACTCTATTCTTGAGTCAGTTTCATTTTATGAACTACATCCAAATTTCCTTCTTCAGTTATATATCTACATAGCTTCAATGTCATGCAATTGCTACAGTCACTCTGCATTCTCCTATGATCCCGTGTGATTGTGAATAACCTGTGCTTTCAATACTATGTCTTCTAGGGAAAACGGAGAGACATTTTTTTGCCGCACGTCAAAGTCGAAATAGTGGGGTCCTGTCAACACAATTTATCACTACATATTTTATAGACCACTTCAGCAAATAGTTCATGGTGATGGCTTTAGATTTTATCTTTTAATACCAACCACAACTAAATTCCTAGGACTCTGCTTGTAGTCGAAAACGGCTTCAACCCAGCAGTCTTTTACCAACTTTGGATGCTCCTTCAGGAACAACCACCTGTCAGTGACTATCAAACTCTCGACAACCCCAGCACTGAAAGCCATGAGACTCCACATTATGCTGAGCTCCTTCTTCCTGGGGCCATACTTGTTTGCATATACTTCAATGTCTTCGTCTGTTAAAGACCCCATCTTCTCTGCAATCTCCTTTCCACGGACTGGATCCCGGGTAAGTTTCTCAACGGCACCCTTAACGTAAGCCACAAAAGACACATAACATCCTTTCCGTAATGAGCCAATAATCACTGGATCTGTGCGGTCATTCTTGGGTGACTCCGATCCAGTATCTCCGCTATCCTGAGGCGACGGTGCTGCGCTAACGACACCTGTGTCAAGAAACACCTTCTGTAGCAACGCTCTGTAGTAATGGCGCGTGAAGAAAGCATCGCTCTCTTTTTCAGTCCAGTTCTGCGGCGCCTGAACGGCCATCATGCGAGCAGTAATGTTCAGGCGGATTCCATCTCCATTATGAGTTGCAACGCGCTCGCTCATCGGGTAGCCATGCGGGTCGAATGCTGCCGATTCACGAGCCGTGCGAGCATTCACAGGCTGAAGATTTGGGCGTAGGATGGGGTTCTTGAAAGTGGGCGGGCCGAGGCGCTCAGTAAGGAGGTTGTAGCAGCAGCCAACAATGGCAACTGCGTTGACCGAGGGATTTAAAAGGAGAGAGCGGATGCCGTGGTGCGAGAGATTTCCGCAAGAGTGGATAGATATTGTCATAAGGCTCTTTTTAGAATTACCTCCTCCGCTGGCCTGGATAGAGCTGCTTTTTCCGTGGCAGCACTGACCCTGGTGGCTGCTACCATCCTCAAGTCCGATGGCAGTCACAGAGGCAGCGAGATTCAACTCTACGTCCACCTGATCAATTTGAGGGACAACTTCCGAAAGGTCGCCATCATTCAGACGCTGTTCGACATATTGAATAGACCCTTGGCCTTCTCCTGTCGTATATATAGTCGCAAGGTCCCTATATGGTCTGAAATCAGCCACATTCTCCGTTGGTGTAGTCTGGGACTTTGCAGCTATCCTTTCCTCCTTCTCCTTCTGCGTGTCCTGTGATATATCATCCTCCATCTGCTGCCGATATATCTTCTTATTCCGCATAACAACCTCTCTTTCTGCGAGACTCGTAAATATATCCATGTTCTTCGCCCCGCTGATATTGATCTCCCGGCCTTCTACCGCAATAATGTGCTTGTTATAAGGCGGGTTCGCCAGAGCCCGGCCAAGGTAGTTCTGCCCACTGCCAAAATCTACATAATGAGTAATATCTTTGTTCGTTTGTATAGCAACGTCTTCGGCGAGACGGTCCACGTAGTCTGCGAAGTTGGCGACCTCGTGAATTTTCTTGGGAACCATTCCTACGGCAACATTCCTCGGTAATTTGCTCAGTTTGAGCTTCCTCGGCGCATACTGCCGTTGCAGTGAGTGCTTCCGAATGTCCTTGATATACTGTATCAGACTTGGACTCGGTCCAGACACATTATCCAGGTCGTCGCGTATGAGCACGTCGAGTAATTCCATAGAACTGCAATTTGACAGCCATGGGTGCCATTCTTCCGGGATCACAGATTCGTAGAGCCCAGGTTCTCTGGTAAAGAAGTCGAGGATATGGACGCCACCGCACAGGGTCTGGAAGAGTGTGGATGTGGTCGCGAAGTCCAGTAAAGAATCCACATATTCTTCTGCGGTGCTAAACTCCGAGGGGAATGGAAGCGGGTTATCTGGCGCCATAATAACCTTCGCTGCTTCACGAATGAAGTCTTTCTTTCGTGGTAAAATCAGTAAGTTCCCTGAACTGAGGGGCGCATTCAAAAATAATTTAGAGCTGCCAAATGTTACTGCGGCAGTTCCCGCATTTGCGGCAACGTCAGCCTTCCTGGCCTCAGCCTTGCTTCGTGGACATGCCAGGTACCCATCAACAAGACTCAATCAACGACCAACACAATCCAATCTTGGGGGCACATAGCCCACTCAACACTGGAGGATGATGTCGTCTATGAATGAGGAGGACCCATTCCTCCAAGTTCAAGCGTAGGCCCCCCCGGTTTGATCGCATATGTACCCTACTTACTGTATTCCAGAGATGTCCTATCCCAACTTAATACCACCCGACCCCTCTTCGCCTCCTATCTCCGCATCCGATCTCTTTCTCCAAATCCTAGCAGCCCAGAGGTGACCTCAGCGCGTGCGGAGCTCGAGTCGTCCCTCTCAACTCTAGCCGAGGACCTTGCCGACCTCGTCTCCTCGGTCAAGGCAGTCGAGACCGACCCCCACAAGTATGGGCTCCAAATCGAGGAAGTGGTGCGGCGCAAGCATCTCGTTGATGAAGTTGGCAACGAAGTCGAAGATATGCGCGAAGAGCTGTTGAAACAAATGTCCCAGGCGAAGTCGCGCAATAAGCCCCTACCGCCCGGGATGGATGAGGAGCAGGCGGCTGGGGGAGACGATATGTACGAGGAGTTTGAACAGCAGGAACAGCAACGCATTATGAATGATCAGGATCAACAACTTGATGGCGTGTTTCGCACTGTGGGCAATCTGAGGCAGCAGGCTGATGACATGGGCCGGGAGCTCGAGGAGCAAGCTGAGATACTAGAACAGGTCGATTCGGCGGCGGACCGTGTCGGGGGCAAGCTTCAAACAGGACTTCAGAAGGTGGGATGGGTTATGAGAAACAACGAGGAAACGATGAGCAGTTGCTGTATTGGGGTGCTGATTGTGGTGCTTATTATATTGTTGATCCTTCTTTTAGTATTGTAACCAGACACTGTACACTGGGGGAGTTGGGGCTGGATTTTGAAGAAATTTATATATATAATGAAGACTCAGAGCATTGTTTATTCGTTGGCTTTACTTCCATGGCATACTTGAAGGGATGATGCACGTCGGGATCGATAATCTGCCCGGAGTTTCTTGCACTATGCCTGATGATACCTACTCTAGCTCCTTTACTTTGAGCATACTCATGTATCGCCAAGCGCTCACATCAGCAGATAGCCTTTATGGAAAGGTTTGATGTAATACTGCCTACAGTCACTGAAGTGGCCAACGCTCTATACCATGTCTGAAACAATTCATAGCTCTATTATGTAGCCGTCTGTAGAAAGGGTTGACAACACCTATAGTACTTCACCAAGACTCAACACAATGAAAAGCTCTATGATGAAATTTGCTACTCAACAGCCTCGCGGGGGAAACGCTTCGAACACTATGCCTGATCATGAATCATGTAAAGGTAGGTACGGATCAGAAGCCCGCGTCAAAAGTCCCTATCTACCATAAATCCCTACTGTGCTCGCCATTCAGAGCAAGGCCGAATAGAACCCAACAATCCCTCCCTCATCATCAATCAATCAAAAAAAGAACAGATCGTTAACGTCGTCGACGCCTTTGCATCTCTCATCATAGCAACGCTGAGGAGCGTTTTTGCGGCAGCTCCAATAGTCCCAGCGTTCTCAGAATTATCGGTTCCCAAGCTTTAGGCCCGAGAAGCGCCGAGTTTCGTACTTAAGGAACAATCGCTGTCCGAACTCCCATTATGAAAAAGCGTCTGCTAGGTAGCGGACAACCAAAAAGGGTTTAATCCTAACAAAATCTATCGAAACAGGAATTTTTCAAGTCGCAAGAATCTGGCATATGCATCAGCCACAGGTGAGCGGCATACACCAGAATAGATAGATCATCGCTGGCTCCTGGAGCTTCCTACCGAATTTTGACGATCGTGGAGGCTAGGTCTCCTCTCCCTCCGGTCGCCATCTTGTAACTTCAGTGAGTCCAAACGCTTTTGGTTGTCTTCTGACATCGGGTCCATCTCATCAAGGCGTGAGGGAACTGCGCCAAGCGTGGCGACCCCGTTCGTCTTTCCATGCTGAGCTAGCTCTGCGAGAGCCTTCCATTTGTCCTCTCTAGCTTGCATACGTGCCTCTGCATTGTTTTGGTGCTCAGTATACTCGTGAGAGCAGTCGTCGAATAATTGGGGGTTGATCTCCATAAATAGCTTCATGGCGTTATAAACCATGCCATGAATTGTTCTACAGTGTATTAGCAATGTTTCCAAGCTAGATGATACAGGTAGCATACCTATTCCAATGGCCCTTGGAGTTCTCATAAAGAGGGGCGAACATAATTGGTAAAATGACCTCAACGTTGTCGCTGACGAGGTTGCAGAAGTACTCGTTGTTCCAGAAATAAAGTGCTCTCTCCGCAACTTGGAAGTGGGGGCTAGCCACTGACTTCGCAAGCTGATGGAACAAAGGTTCTTGAACTTTAGCAAATTCGGCAGGATCCATAACCTCGAATATGTCTTCCACTTCATTCAAGAACATGACCTCCTTTGTGCTGTTCACCTTTGGCCAGTATCTCAGCAGGCCCAAAACAACCTATATCTCGTCAATATACAATGGCGGAGAGCAATTCAACGTTACTAACCTCTTCTGTTAGCGCAGCATCCTTTTCGAGGAACTGAACTATACAATACGCAAGCTGGGGATGATACATGCTGAGACTCTTGACTTTATGCATCGGGAGGAGGACCCTGGTCAAGAAGAGCTTGTGCTCCTCCTTCAGGGGTAGAGCGAATCCGTTGATGATCGATCCAAGGATTTCCAGCAACTCGGCGATTCCATTGAATCGCTCGGTTTCATAAACGAACTGGAAGAAGACGTTGTTGATAGATCTTCTGATATAAGAGCGGAGATTGAGGAATTTGCCATATATCCTGTGGAGAGTCGTCTTGAGGAAATCACGTTCCCTCGGGTCTTCAGAGTCAAATAACTCAAGCAGTTGCAGTACAAAGCTATGGTCGATGTATACCTTCGCGATGTTGGTGTTAAAGTCTTGGCTCTCGATGAATCGTAAGAAGAACTCATAGACGACCTGGATATGTGGCCACGCAACTTCCAAGACAGGTTCATCTTCCTCAGGGTCAAAGGCCTCGCCTTGTGGGTTCATAGGCGGGGGTAGTGGCCGGAAGAGGTTCTTGTTGAACATGTCCACAACGCGCGGGTACATAGCATCCGTAATGACCTGACGGTTGTTTGCAACGTAATCCAGAAGTTCATGGAGGGCAACCCGTTTGATCTCCTTTGATTTAATGTCGCCTGTCGCATCGTTGAAGTCGAAAATGACATTGCATTGGTCAATTTTCTGCATAAACAGCTCTTGACGTCTGTTTGGAGGCACTTCATGGAAGCCAGGGAGCTTCTCCAACTCTCTGAGAGGAGATATGTCAAAGCGCGATGAATGCTGTCGCTTGGGTGTCCTGATGCCTTCTGGTACATCCTTGGGAGTCGCCTGCAACCTGTCGAACACGAGGTTCTTTGAGCCCGCTTTGGGGGGTGCCAGATCGTGAGGCATTGTTTCTGCCGATCCTGGGGGCGGGACATGCTACATCATGTCAGTAAAGGAGGGGTGACACAAACGGGACTAGGTGCATACCGGTGCACTAGGGCTGATAATCACGCTCGGTGGTAGTATCGGATGCCTGTTTGGTGTGCCAGGAGCTCCACCACCCGGAGAATTTGATCCAGCAGAGTTGAACCGATCCGCGGCTGGAATAACCCCATGTTGTCCGCCATTCAGCGCGTTGGCAGGCGCTAGTGACGGCGAAGCGGTATGTCCACTAACAGGAGTCCCTGCATCACCCGCTGGAAGTGGCTTGTTTCGTGGGTCGTTTAGTGAAGTCGTCGAAGCAGAAGGTGTAACGCTTGGCGACTGGCCAGGCTCTCTTGAAGACCCAGAGGCCGATGGAGATGATGTGCCATCCTTTGGATCTTTATTCTTCTTGGAGGACTTGTTCGGGTCTTTCGAGCGCGAGAGCTGGTCATGCTGAATGAGTTAGACATTCCATACACGGACCGCTACAAGACTAGACAGAAATTTATTGATGATAAAAGGGGCTCTTACAACTCTCTGCCTGAATCCTTTCATCCTGGCTGTTGTACCGGAGATGATACGCTGGCCAAGTTCTGGGTCGGTTTGGCTGACCTGGTGGGGTCAATTATTCTGTTCAGTCCTGGTGTCTTTAAGTGTGCGGCGGAGGTCCAATGGCTCTCGATGAGTTTAGAGGGCTTGTACGCTCTGTGAATAGCAATTTGAGGGTAAGAGAGATGGATGAGACTGGGCTATCGGTTGTGGCCGGTAACCTAATTTCGTATGGTTATGCGACAGCTTAAGTAAGAGTCTCGACGGTAACCTGTTGATTTACTGTCAGCCCGTTCAGGGTGAGTCGTTGTCAAGCAGTGCAATCTCCATCAATTGATTGCTATGCAAGACTCACCTTTGACTGGGGCCCTTCAGCTCCTGAATCCTCCACGGTTCAGCTGCGAGATCTTGTGCTAGCAAGCGATGTATGGGAGCTCCTATGCCGACATCGAGAGACTGTATAGGGAATTCTGGGCAAAGAGTCTTTACGTCGAAGACAGGAGCCTGCAGATAACGTAGTCTTGACTGCGTTTAAAGTGACAGTCGTTGAAGTTGCAGGGCAGGAGGCTGTTTACAGTACACCGATGGACTTCAGATGTGATGTTAACCCCAGGTGGGGTTGGCCAATGGCACGGTCGCATACAAGAGAAGCGCCAGAGCTTACCACCAATGCTTGGCAGCAACTTTATATGGCGACTCTTTATTACGACACGCTTTATAGCTTCTTACAACTTATCACAGAACGACACGACATAATTTATCACTCAAGCTGGATTTTACTTGGGCATGGTGCAGATATGATTGCTCTTGCCGTATTTGCATACATCGATCGTACGACTAATAGTTGCCTTGCTTTATTTTGCCCCAAGTACCGAATTTGTGGAGGTTCACGTGACCAGAGCCAGATCTCAAACAGGCCTTGGTAAATCACTTTCAAAGGGATATCAAATCCAATAAAAGCGAGAGATATGGCTTCCTTTGGGTCGTCACCTGTCTATACGGTGCCGCGGCGAAAGGTTGTTGCTGTGGAGCACCCAATGGCAATCAACGATGTCGACACAACTATGAAGACTTTTGGTAGAGGCGCGCCTTTAGCCCAGGTAAGCCAGGCTTTACTATCACCGGATTTACCAGATCATATGGACGCTTCTCTTTGCTTCTCATACTTGGGAGCTTGCTCTTATCAAAACTTGCAGCATGCTCGGGCTTGTACCCGCATTCTGCCTCAACAAGCCCATACACAGATTGACTGACATTTATTGCCAGATACTTGATGCCGAAGACTATGACGGTTGCTTGCCCCTGTTTTTGCGCCCAGAGGACCCATCATGTCCTCCCAATCTGTCACAGAATGCACCTACCAATAATGTGTTGCTGAAAGTCACCATCCCAAAGAGGACAGGCCGCAAACGCAAACGAGGCTCCCAAGATCCTTTTGAATACCACCCAGACATGCAAGAAGAGCCTGAGCCAATGGTGCATGGCGATCAGTCATCAGGACTAATATCACATTCACGGCTTGATGACCCTAGCTACCTGCAGAAGAGGTTAAGAGAATGTCGTGGATACTATCACATTGAGCCTGTGGGCTCTATCGAACAGACTCATCGGTATAGGGGGCTCTCGGATTTCCACTACTCTACCACTCATGGCAACTATATGACGAAATTCCGTGACACTATTATGACTGGTGATCTGGACAAGATCAAAGAATACAAGCTCGATCCTAGCCGCGGCCCAAAGCAAATGACGGAGCTTATCCCGCCTCCAACAATGACAGATCACCCTCTTCCTTTCAACTGGGGGTACCATCAAAATCCAACAATCAGGGTTACTACAGATCATCAAACTGGGAAGAAAACACTCATCAACCATTCCACTCCCGCGAGACTTGCCACACTCTACGTCGCCCACGACATCCCAGTCACACCGACTGGTCCAACGAACCCCCCACCCGACGATCCCCTCCTCATCTCTGTCATTGAAGAACTGCAGGCCGCCCTCGCAGAGCGCCCAATATGGACCCGCCGAGCAATTATGAACCGCATCGGCGCCTCCCCAGGCGTCTATCTCCTAAAACCAGCGATGCAGTACGTGGGCTACCAATTCCGCGGGGGTCCCTGGCGCGATGCCATCATCCGGTACGGCGTCGATCCTCGAAAAGATCCTAAATATCGTTTCTACCAGACATTGTTCTTCAAGATCTACGACGAGGTTGAGAAGGTACCTGGACAGCCCTGGACGGATATCAGGTCGGAGTATACGCGGCGCGCGCAGGTCACAGACGTCTCTCTCGACAGTCACATCTTTGACGGTTCGAAATTATCGCTCGATGGAAAGATCTGGCAGGTCTGCGACATCACGGACCCGATGATTCAGCGCCTCGCATCGACGTCAACATTACGCTCTACCTGCGATCTCGAAGTCAACGGCTGGTACTGCAACGGGACATGGGCGAAGATCAAGGCCGTGATGAGGACGAAGATCTCTGCGATCCGTGCGGGCAAACACGTTCCAGATGAAGCCTTTGAGACCGTCCTCAAAGTTCCAGACCTGATGGAGGAGAAAGCCAAGGGTGGCAAGATCTCCATCCCGATGCCTGATCTGAAAAAGGTCGGTATTAAGGTTGGGGAGAATGTGAACGGGGCGCGGAAGAAGAGGATCAGAATGGCAGCTAGGAGATGGAAAGCAGGTGGCGCCAAAATCCCAGGGTTAAGTGCTGTGCCTGAGGGTAGTGCGGTGAGTGGTAGTAGTAACGTAGGCGGTGAAGAGTCGGTTGAAACTACGACGGAAGATCTGAATGCGAGTGTGTATGGTACGGAGCAAGATTACGACGAGGAGGATGAGATGATAGAGGAGGATGATGATGAAGGAGGACATGATGAGGATGAGGACGAAGATGAGGTTGATTACGATGAGGCAGAATCAAACTCCGATGGCGCGGGAGATAGTGGTGTCGATGATGAGGATGAGATAAGCTCCCCAAAATAGAATGCAGAAGGCATCATTAATGATAGAGAAATAAAGTGTAATTTCTAAAGCTCTATTTTATATATGAACTCTTGTCATACCACACTAGTCTCATCACCGTATCCAAGAGCCTCGTTCGTCGAACTAGGCCGGGTATTCCAGCTCACTAGAAATATAACGCCGAAAATAAACACTTTTGCTGCCTGCGCACTGCATCTAGCTCCTCATCTTCTTGAGGGGTGGGGCCTCCTCGTCATCGGACAGTCCCTGGAAGGATCCAGCCTCATCATCGTCATCACCAGACTCGAAGTCCAGATCCGAAAGGGCATCCTGCTCCTGTGCTTGTGCTACATCACGTTAGCTCTATTTTCTGTTGAATAAAAGGGTAGATTCCAATGGGGGACTTACTGAAGTACTTGATAGCTCCAGGCCACAGATCCTCCGCAATGGCAATGGCCAAGTCATCTCCATCAGGGAAGATCTCGAGGCTCATCTCAAGATCCTCCTGGTCCTCCTGCTCCTCGGTCATCGGCTCATCCTCGTCGACCTTCTCGCCCTTACGCCTGGCGGCCTCGCGCTTAACAGCCTCCTTGGACACCTCCTCGGTCACTCTGCGACCAATGAAACCGAACCAGGAGAAGAATGAGAGACCGCCCATGCCGGTACCCTCAATCTTCTTCTGCAGAGCCTTCTGCGCATCGTTCGGCTCGCCCTTCTTTGCGGCACCACCGTTGCCAGACTGCTCCACCTCCCAGGCCTTGATCACCAGGTCCAGGAGACCTCCGGTGAGATCCTTCTCCTTCTTCCAGTTGATCTTGACGGGCTCGCTGACGAGTCCCGACCAGCCATCTGCGGCGGTGCGGTACCAGAACTTCTTCTCTAGGACCTTGTTCTCGAAGTACTCGTTCTCGGCAAACTCGAACTTGATGGCGACGGAGCGGGGGTCACCGTTCTTGCCCGCGCTCGTGATCTCGAAGTTGTCGACGGAGAGGGATTTGAGGGACGAAAGGAGGAGCTCGGAGTCCGAGGGCTGGATGAACTGGTCGATATCCGGAGGCGCCTGCTCGAGGACTAACGGCCAGAAGTTCTCAATCTTAGAGAGGAGCTCGGCGCGCTTCACGTAGAGGGGTGCGGTGAGCGCAACTTGTTGCCTAACTGTAAGGATTTGTTAGATTTGCTCGATTCTCGGTTTTGGAAGCTGTGGATGTATCGGGTTTGCTTTGCGCATTGTACGGCGCAATGCGACCATAATAATGCTTGAAAATATTCTCTTGAAATATCAGACAAGGATGCGATTCAACTTACTTATCTCGGTCTCCGCATCGTCAAACTCCTTCTCAATGTCCGCCAAGTCCTCGTACGAAACAGAAGAGTTCTCGAGTGCAGTCGCCATGGCGGAGGGGAATTCAGCTTCTTGGGCCATTTTCGCAGATTGATTTTTTTATGTTTGAAAGATGGTGGGCTGTGAGAATAGCTTGTAAGAATTTGATGTTGCGAGGACGTGCGCACTGGGCAGATCTTCGGGTGGACTTTTACTGGTAATCCGAGCTGGATTAAGGTAGACCCCTGCAGCGGAAACTGACTCTCCACGCGCGGGGCGTGCATTGGCGAGTAATGATGACGGCGAATAATGCTCCACCATGACGACCGTGGGATCTGATATTTCGGAACTTTTTGACAAATTTATGCATGCAGCTTTTTCTTGAAGAAAAGAGTATCAGGTTTGGGATAATTTGCATACATGTGGATCTTCTATATTTCAGGTTTAATAACTGTCCACCGCGATAAAACTCTCCATATAAATTGTGCATATGACGATAATATTTGTTATATTTTTCTTAAATCCACCTTGTGATATTTATCACCATTACGAGAAATCATAGTAACTGATCGTGAACATAAATAGCTAGGTCCTTGTTTACTGGGTCATTGTCGATAGTTGTCATGGGCTATTTAAAAAATGCTGTACATTATATATTCTGGCATATAAATTTCATTAATCATTCACCTATGAATACCAGTCATTCAAACTACATAAACCGTACCAAGACGCCATATCCCTGATGCGTTATTACAGATCCTCATCACTCAAGAGCTCTTCCACCAAAGAATCTCGGGGCCGCTGAGACCTCTTTGGCCTTGTGGCCAACACACTCGTCTCGCCCATAAGTGAGAGTTCTTCAACAGCTCCATTTAGCTGCTCGTCGACCAATGCCCCAATCGTGTCCTCATCTTCATCAACATCGACATCATCCTGCTCCACCGTCATAACTGTCCTTTCATCTGCATCATCCTGTTGTACTGTCGTTACGGTCCTATCACCTGCATCATCATCCTCATCCGCTCCTCCTACCTCCGTTTCAGGGGTTCCGCTGCCTCTATCCCCCGGGAGACTGCCCTTCGGGCTCTCCTTCTGGGCTAGGCTATTCACAATCTTGCCCAAGCTGACGTGGATTTTGAACAAAGAATTTCGACCCGTGGCATCAGCGACAAGCTTATCCTCGACGGCGATGCAAACTTCGTCATATAGTGCACGGATCTTGTCTTCTGACGATGCAGCAGAAACGTGTATTTTCCCAAGGAGAGGTGCAAGGATTTTCTTCTCTTCTTCTTTGTGGTTGTTAGTACCCATGCAGGTAGTATGTATGGATGTGGATAAACTTACTCGTAGCATTATTCATACGGTCCAAAATGTCGCTTGCGAGATCAAGGTGCACATCGCCGTTAACGGCCTTCTTTGTGCCCTCATCCGCAATGCTCATCGAGTTACCGGGAATGTAGCACTTTCTTGGATCGGTCCAATCGACAAGGTGCGCACCAATGACGCTCAAGCTCACCATCTCGATATCTTCATCTTCATCGTCCAGCCCTTCATTCACATTGTATAGCGCATGGAGAGCATCCACGGCAACAGACCTCATGCGGTCTTGATTCTCCTTACGACTGTAGCTGTAAACTGGGAGGAAGTAAGAGAGTGTCTGGCGAACTCCTTGGTTGCTTTGAGTAGAGGGATCAAAGTATGCGACGATGAGGGTCTTGAGAAGGTCGTTGGCAGCATCTGAATCTTGGATTACGCGGCCGAGGATTAATTTGCAGACGGCTACCGTAGTGGCAGCCTGGACCTCTGGGCCCTTGGAGCCGTTCTTCAATGCCTTGAGGTAGACTTTAAGAAGGGGTGGGTTGGATTCGAGAAGATGTGATCCGTGTTGTGTGAGGATATCCGTGAGAATTTGAAGGGCTGTAATTTGGAGTGCTGCATGACCCTTGCTGAAGAAGTGCATGAAGAGGTTCAGGTTCTCCTCTGCTAACGACTATAATTTTCTAGGTTAGATAAATGTTACAGAAAATAGGGATGGGGATAAAAATACCTTGTCTAGCAATGAACAGAGCCCAAGGCACAAAAGTCCACGCTCGCGCACCGGAGCTTCGTGGCTACGCACTGCGGGGACAACCAAGTTGTTCAGCATTGCTACGAGGTCAACATTCTGCTGAAGGTTTCCCTCAACATTCTGCAGCATGCACTGAACGATGTGCAAGCACTTCATGTTCACCATAATCTCCTTAATGGACTTATCTTGAAGCTCCTCTTCACTCATCTCTGGCTTCGACTTCTTTGAATTGCTTTCCGTCTCGCTGACCTCTGACCTTGCGGAGTGGAAGCTCTCATCGACGTCTTCATCAACTGGTTCGTCCATAATAGTATCATGGATATCGGCGACAGCTTCGAGAACGATACTGACAAACTCGCGCTCTCCAGCTACATCGCCAGCACATATGCCACGGAGTGTCTCAATGATCAACTTGGTGGCTTCTTCGGGAAGATCTGGCACAGAAAGTGATTGGCGTAGTAATGCAAACATTTTCCTTCGTCCAACTTCGTCAGAGTAGTCAAGAGTATGCGCGATGTGGAGGAGTTGTTCGACAATGAATTCTTGTTCCACAGTATCTTCTTCCTCTTCGTCAGCCTCTGGGACCTGCTGAGCAACTCTCTTCAGAGCGTCAACAAGGACATTGATATATCGGTGGAGATAGTATGCGAGTTTTGTCACCTCGGGCATCTTCTCCTCAACCAATGCCTCCAACTTGTTGCTGCCCTCGTTCCGGCAGTAGTCATTGAAACTTCGTGCCATAAATACGGACTCGGCGCTCAGAGTGTCCCAGAATAGGTTGTCAAACACGACAGCCTCGCGATAATCCACCCTGCCTTCCCAAAATCCCTTCATAGCCTCTAGCGCAACGCCATTCTCAACACCCGAGTTGACAACATCAATGCGCTCTAGCAGCTCTTGAAGAGCCTCAAAGTTTGGAGGGGGTGCCTCGCCATCGGCCGGTGCTTCTTCTGGAATTCCCGCACAATCCTCAATCCACCTATCGCGGAAGAGTTTGCCTGCGGCTTTCCTGACATTTTCGTCACGGTCTCGGAGACCCCACCGCAAAAGCTTCTCACGCATAGCAAGAGATAGATGGCGGAAATCACCAAGAGCTGGAAGAAGTCGCGAGTACAGAGCTCGCCTTGTCGCCGGGTCTTGATCTCGCGCCCGCTCTAACAAGAATGGCAGCGTGGCGGGAAGAATTGGCAGGTTAACCAGTAGTGAGCGCCGGACATCTGCGCTTGGGTCGTTTTGAAGTACGCCGAGAAGCTTCTCAAGCAACCCTACCCTCGACTCCTCGTCGCTATCGTCAGAGTTCACTTCTCCCTCGGCCTCATTTCCAGCCAACCGGCCCAGAGCCAGTACAGCCTGGACGCGGACCATGGCCTCCTTATCACGGATTCTTTTGAGAAGCCCATGGCGCAACAGTTGGAACAGGTCGTCATCCATGGAGTCAAGAGAATTGACTAGGTGCGAGATAAGCTGGGTAGCCCTAAATCTGACAAACTTCTCCTTTGCTGTAAGAAGCGAGAGTACTGTTTTCATCACCTGGGATGTCAACCTCGTGCTTGGCGTCTCGACTAACGCTCCGGCATCATCTTCATCCATCGGAACAAGCTCATTGTCTTTATCGTTGGCATGGCGTAGAAATAGACCGATAAAGCGAATAACTCTCTCCCCCGCAGGCTCGCTCTTCTTCACGGGCATCACCCTCACGACGCATCTGGTGACCTCATAGTTGAATTCGTCCTCATCAAAATCTTCTGCGCCAGTCTGTTTCTGCTTGCTCGACGGTTCGTAACAACATGCTTCCTGGATCTTTCGTAAATTGATCACTAGCTTTCGGTGTCCTGTGGTTGATTTTTGTGCGTCGCGAAATATTGCGCATATCTGCGTTCGCAAAGCTGTCTCTGGGGCATCCTCTGGTATCTCCACGTATGGCGCAGATACACGCGATGCCGTTGATGCCCGTGTCGAATTGAGGGTTTGCGCCGACGATTTGTGAGACACTGCCGTTGATGTCCTTGCGGACCTAGATGCCGCTACTCTTGCGGGCATTGTGTAGGTTTGTGTTACTCTGCCTGGAGTTTCGCCAGGTTTGGTGAAGTGAGGGTTGTATTGAATCGATATATTCCGCGTTGTTTCTGCGGAGTCGCCAGTTGCCGTGCTTGTCTCGCGAGGATCAAGTTAAAATTGTTGGGTGTTTGACGCGTCGGCCCTCGTAATTACGGCTTCTACACGGCTGCCACGAGAATATGTTGATGGTGGGTTGTGCTGTTTACATTTGACCGGAAGCGGTTAGCACTATAGATTAGATAAGATCGTACCCCGGTCGATTGCGTGCTTTGAAATCTAATCGGCCACTCTCCACTCACCAGGAACGACCTCGGGGATTGCCGTGCTATCCTCGTCCTGTTGACTGTTTTCCGACTTCGGCAATACGGCGGGAGTCATTTCTCTCAACTGGCAAATAGTCAAGATTGTGAGAAATCATGTATAGGCTAGGAGTAAGACGGTTCACTACGTCAGTTCGCAAGGCGGCGCAGACAGCTGCGCAGATGGAATCCAAGAACCAGTATGGAGTTCAGGTTTCTAAGGCCCAAGGTGTTGTTAAGGGCCTCGTTGGAGGTAAGACTTTACAATTGAAGGCGAAACACTGCAGTTTAAGCTGACCCTTTATAGCAATTGGTAACACACCGTTAATCAGACTAAACAAGCTGTCTGAGCAGACTGGCTGCGAAATTCTTGGAAAGGCCGAGTTTATGAACCCTGGTGGATCAGTGAAGGACCGAGCTGCTCTCTTCGTGGTCCAGGACGCCGAGGAAAAGGGATTGCTCGCGCCAGGTGGAACAGTCGTCGAGGGAACAGCCGGAAACACCGGCATTGGTCTCGCGCATGTATGCCGGTCGAAGGGCTACAAACTGGTCATCTACATGCCGAACACCCAATCCCAAGGGAAGATAGATCTTCTCCGCCTTCTGGGAGCAGAGGTCTACCCAGTCCCTGCCGTGGCATTCGACAACCCGGAGAACTACAACCACCAGGCTAAGAGACATGCCGACCGCCTCGAGAACGCCGTCTGGACGAACCAATTCGACAATGTCGCAAACAGGCGTGCCCACGTTGAGACGACCGGACCTGAGATCTGGGCTCAAACTGGCGGAAAGATTGACGCATTTACCTGCTCTACAGGAACTGGAGGTACCTTGGCAGGAACTACCGCATACCTAAAAGCTGTCTCGAACGGCAAAGTCAAGTCTTTCTTGGCTGACCCTCCAGGAAGTGTTTTGCACTCTTATATTGAGTCTGGAGGACAACTTAAGGAGCGCAGTGGCTCCAGTATCACAGAAGGTATCGGTCAGGGCCGTGTCACCGACAACCTGAGCCCTGATATCGAGTCGTTGGATGGCTCGCTGAACATTAGCGACGAGAAGAGCATTGAGATGGTCTACAGGTGCCTCGATGAAGAGGGACTCTATCTGGGTGCAAGCTCAAGCTTGAATGTCGTTGCTGCAAAGGAGGTAGCCGAGAAACTCGGCAAGGGACACACTGTTGTAACAATATTGGCCGACGGCGCATACCGATACGCCGATCGCCTGTTTTCCAAGAAGTGGCTTGAGGAGAAGAAGCTCCTGGGCGCTATTCCCAAGCATCTTGAAAAGTACATAGTTCTTCCATAAGGCTAAATATACAAGTTTGTAATATACAGTACACTACCATGTTATTACATGCAATCCTCAACTCTACTGTGCCGCGGCAACCTTTTCGTATACCCAAAGCCCCATTCGCCCTTCTGAGTTTGGAACCGCCTTCAATGTCTCAACATACTGTGCAACTTGGCCAGCTAACTTGGTTTCCAGATCACGGAGTTGGCTGGTCGTGTCGGAATTTTGGTCAAGTACCGAAACCGCAGTCCTCACACCAAGGAGGATAGGCGGGAGAGTCTGCAACATAGAGTTGCTCTCTACCTCTTGTACCCGTGCCGGGTCGTTTTTCCGGGGTCTAACCATTCCTTCCAGCTCTTTGTCCCGTAGGCTAGCAAGAAAACTCTTGGCGTACTTCTCGACAGTGCCATTCTCGTCCTTACCCCCCTGCTGCTTTGCGTTGAGGGCACTTAGCTCTAGGAGAATGCCAATAACCTCCGGGCTTGTTCTTGGATCCTCGGAGTCGGCAACTCTTCCACCTGCATGTGCCTTGTCTTCCATGAGGACAGCAATCTGCTCGGCCATCGAAAGTGCCTTTTTGGTTTCCGCCTGGCTGAAGCCATTGACCATCGCACGATACTGAATCCACCACACCACCACCTTGGCAATCTCTCGCGTGTTGATCCGGAACCCGGTTTTGGATACTCTCCGCGCGCTTTCTAGGACGGCATCTTGACGACCAGCAGTGCAAGCCATCCTTACAAACTGCTCCAGAACAATCTCGTCTGTCACACGACCCGCAGAATGCAGGCCCTCAAGCAGGAGGGGGAAGCTGTCCCAGTCCTTCTTGTCCTTCATTAATCCTAGCGCCTCTCGGAGGGCTTTGCGCTGGTTTGGCACATCCTTTGTCATGTTTATATGCTTGAGACGTATTTCCTCCCCTCCAATCTCCACCGTCACGGGGATAGTCTCCAGGTTTTTTCTATGCTTGTTGCCATAGACGAGATCGCGGTGTTGTTTCGACAAATGCGCCGGTAGGAAAATAGTGTTGCGAAATTTAGAGAGGATATTATCGAGTTCAGGAGAAGAGGTCGGTTGGAAGGTAGGGAAGCCTGTGAGCCGTATTAGAGCTACTCAACCCTCATGAGCCAATTGTGAGGACTTACCCTGCTTTTGATGCGAAAGGGAGCTGGTGAAGGTCCGGCGCTGACCCGAAGATGGGCCAACCGCGTATTGCGAAGTGCGCTCCAACCGAGGGAGCGCTCTCCTAATCGTGTTTCCAGACATATTCGTTGATTGACAGAGTAAATGTTGTGCAATCCCTGACGCTTCAGAAATGAACCGAAATTGAAGGTCTGGAGCCGTAAACTTATATGGCGGGCGGTGAGTAAATGTGGGCAGTATCGCTTAAATTGGACGAGCGCATCGCGAACATTTTGAAGGGTGGACGAACTTACCCGTCGTGACCTCAGACAAGGGCAACCGTCTTGTCCAGCCAACGCAATGTCCTCACTATTTACACCGACAATGCGTCCGCTGAGCTGTCTGAAGACGCTCCTGCGGCAAACTCGGCGGCAAAAGACGATAGCCAGGTCGTTGACAACATACCGTAAACCGGACCTAAACAGAGGTCTCCCTCTGGCAGCAGCAGTTGATGCAGGCCTTCCTCATGGTAAGCTTTACATCCGAGGAAACACAGTCACAGCTGTGTCTCTCAATTATTTCGTGGTACAATTGATACGACAGCCGGCTAATACTTCATAGTCAACCGAAAGCTAAAGGCGTACCCGCCTCCTCCCTCTCCGGCAGCCAAGTTTAAGAACCCAATTGGCGACCTTCACACAGAACAAATTTCCGTCCTTGACCCTACGGGGGCACGCACACAGCTCTTCAACAAAGCCAACCCCGAAGCAGCCAAGGTCGGCGATATTCTCCTTGTCCGCCAGAAAAACGGCGACCCATTCGCAGGCGTCTGCATCAACATCCGCCGCCGAGGCGTCGACACTGGAATTCTCCTGCGCAACGAGCTTACGAGAGTTGGTGTGGAGATGTGGTACAAGATCTACTCGCCAAATGTTGAGGGAATAGAGGTGGTTCAAAGACGTGAGAAGAGAGCGAGACGCGCGCGCTTGACATACATGAGGAAGCCCAAGCACGATATGGGAAGCGTCCAGAATATCGTCCTGGCATACCAGAGATCGAGGCTCGGAACACGACCAGGAGATAACAAGGGCGGAAAGAAGAAGAAGGGAAAGAGATAAGGAGCTCAGACGATGTATAAATATGTATATGTATACAAGAGGCGTTCAAATGTCTAGAAATTATTTGATTTATTACACTGGCAACCGCAGAAGTGACCTAATTCTATCTCTGCCAATGGCCATGCTCTATGGAAGTGGAAATGAGCATTTTGTAGTTGCATTGATATCATTTGCTGTGGCTGCGATCTATGTGAAGCTCGGTATAAGATCCATAGCCAGTATAAACGACGCTGTATTCGCGCAGGATATTTCAGACGATTCTATACCAATTGAGAATGATATTTCTCTGTCATATTCTGGCTTTGACTCCGATGAACCCACTAAGATCTCCAATAGGAAGCTGAATTGGGAAATCTAGAGCTTCGAGTGGTTGCGAGAGCAGGACATGCCAACTGCATATTGCAGAGATAAACGCAGTTGCACCTGCAGCCTGTATACCGTAAAGGTAGTCGCAAGGTTGAGGAAAAACCCACCTTGATGAGGACAGAATATTATCACTGTATATTACAAGGTATACAGTTTATAGTAGGAAGAAAAAAGCGGATGATTGTAGATTCAATGGATCTCACCGAACGAAGTCAGAACAACGAAGGGGAAAGTGTTCCCAAAGAAAAGTTTAAGAACACCTGCAGTGAGTGAAGGGCTCCTTCAAACCAATAATATGGCCATATGTTTTGTATAGTTGTTAGTGACGTTGAGACCTTGTATATGTAAGTAAACCGACTGGAGGAAGATCACATTTCGGCAGCGCCGCCTCCTTCTGCACCTCTCCAGCCCATCAAGGAACATCACAACGGCATCAAGGCTATTACAAGGCCAACGAGGCCTCTGGCGTCAGAATTCGGTACGGAATATTGTAGGATTGGTTAAGTTTGCCCAGGCAAGGCTTACAATAGTGTAGGATTGGCAAATTTTAAGCGATGGTTTCCCCTGATAGACGTTAGGCACATTTTTTCGAAGATCTCAGGAGAGATAACAATACTAGCGGCAGCCTGAATGCGATGAAATGTATCCTCCTGGAATCCAGCATGAGTCTGCCCAACGCCTCTGTTGGTTAAAGAGCCTTCTTCGGAGACATTGTTGTATTAGACTCATGGTAAAACAGGAAGGTTTTGTGGTAGCCTAACAAGATCAACGGATATAGCATTTATAATATATCTTTGGAACTATAAGAAACAAGGTGACGATAGAATTACTCTCTCTGATAGAAGACGAGGCAAAGTTTCACAATAGGGATGCTGTAAATGGCTGTAAACGCATAGATCTAGTATGGCGAGGAAAAGCAGACCAGGTAGGCCAATCCCCTAACTGAAGCCTATTACTTCACTCTTGGCCTCAACATTGTAGATGAGATGAGAATGTGGCACGGGAAGGGGTCCATTGTGCTTCTCCAAAAAGATGGGATGGTATGTGGGCCCCCACCATTCTTAAGGATGGGGAAGTGGGGTAGACATGCGGGGGGATAACGGATCTCATGGGCTGAATTTAAACACATATAGAACTGCAAGGGCAATATTTGCCTAATAGGTTCCCTATCCCTATTGTGCTCAGTTTATACCTGACATATGCTTCAATATATTCAATCAATTATATTTTGCCCCTAACTATTGTGCCCTTCAAGTTCTGCTTTGCAAGCCGCTCAGCCCAGAACTGCTTCACTGCGTTCTGATATTCCTCATAGCCGTATCTCTCATTGTGGATCAGATCGCACTCTTGGTCATTGGCATCAAGTAACTCCTGCCTCACCGGCTGACGCATCTGCTCCTTCGTCGCTCGCAGAGACGCAGGCGCAGACTGCGCAATCCTCGCAGCGATCTGAATTACCTGGGCCAAGAACTGTTCCCTCGGTAGAATCTTGCTAATGAGCCCAATTTGTTCACCTTCCTGCGCCGTGATGCGGTCTCCTGCCAGGAAGAGCGATGCGGCTTTTTGGTGGCCCATGAGTCCGGGAAATGAGAAACTTGAGGCTGCTTCGGCTGCCATTCCCCACTTAACAAAGGGCGTGAAGAAGTAGGCATCGGGAACGGAGTAGACCAGATCGTAAAGTGCTAGACTGCTCACGCCATATCCTGCAGCAGGCCCGTTGACTGCTGCGATGAGTATTTTGTCAGACAGAATCATAATGCGGTTCAGCTCGTGGAAATCAGATCCTTGGGCGAAGGACATGCCATCACCGTCCACCAATTCCATTCCAGTATTGAAAAATGTACCAGTACCAGACTGGATCATAATGCGAATGGCGGGATTGCTATGGATCCACTTAAGAGCAGCTACAAGCTCTGCCAGCATTTTGGGATGCAGTGAATTGCCAGACTGCGGGCGGTTGTATGTCACCAATGCAACAATGCCATGGTTCATAATCTCCACCTTGACATTGGCATAGGAGGGCACCTCCATCGAAACGTCAGTCTACAATGCAGCTATGCAGGCAGGGTTGTGGTTTTATATAAAATGCACGGGCAAAATTATAAAATGATAGAAGGGCGGAAGCACCCAGGAAGCATATACCGATATCCAAATTGTAGGAAACTTGCGGGGGTAGCTAGGAACCAACTGGGGGTGCTAATAAATCTACCATAAGCCCCGGTCCGAGTAGTTGCCGAACCAATTGCGCAAAAGCGCTCTCGAACTCTGATCTTCACCCTCCATCACCCACTGCGGGCAACGTTCGGTCTGGGAAATCTTTATGCGGGGTAGTAGACGGTAACAGGCACGGACGTAACCGTAGGTTCCCTGTTCATAAATGATAAACCTACCAAGGGTAGCAATTTTATAACATCTCTCCTTCCCGTCGATATTTGATTTATTCATTTACTTTTACACTATCCGTACATTCATGAATCCATGAATCTTCCACAGATAATAATGGCACATTTTTACGATGCTGTGCTCCAGCGGCCAGACACATTCAATTTTGCCGTAGATGTCGTCGATTACTGGGCGGCCCAGCCCGGCGACTTGGAGGCTATGTATTGGGTATCAAAAGATGAGTCTCAAAAGCGATCCTTGACGTTCAAATACTTCTCCCGCCAGTCTCATCGGGTTTCCGTTTTGCTACAGCGTTTAGGCGTTAAACAAGGTGAGACGATGGTCATGATCGTCCCACGTGTACCGGCATGGTGAGAAACCCCCACCCCGAAAATCGACTTGATGAGGCTAATTTGACTACAAAGGTGGGAAATCGCCGTCGGAGCTATTCGTAGCGGGGTAATTATCTCACCGGCTACCGTCTTGTTGACTGCAAAAGACATTCAGTATCGCTGCGTCAAAAGCAAAGCCAAAGTGTTTGTGGGCGACGGTGCAATTGTTGCCAAATTCTTAGAAGTCCGGGATCAGTGCCCATCAGTTCACACCGTACTGCAAGTGGGTGACGTCCCACACCCAGGCGCAACTTCTTTCTATGCATCTCTAGAACTTGTCGGGGAGGATGCTTCCGTGGCAGATGTTAAACGAGATTGGAAATTCCCAGCTCTACTTTACTTTACATCTGGCACGTCTGGTCCACCGAAGATGGTGCGCCATAATCAGGTCTCATATCCGTTAGGTCAGTTTCCTTTTACAAGCAGCTATATTGTAAATACCTAACGAGACCAGCTATCACGTCTACAGCCAAGTCCTGGTATCAGTTAGCTCCAGGCAAATTGTTTTGGAATACCGCGGAGCAAGGTCAAGACACCCCTACAGCAGCAGGGTAATATAACAAATAAGCTGATTATTGACAGGCTGGGGAAAAGCTTCCTGGTCCTTCTTAGGAGCCTGGAACTGCGGGGCCAGTCTATTTATTTACGATGATCGTGAGCCATTTAACCCTCAGCGGCTTCTAAGGATACTTCACCGATATCCTATTACAACCATGTGTGCAGCTCCACTAGCATATCGCCAACTTATCTTGCAAGATGCAAAATCATTCTACAAAGAATTCCCTCCGAAGGCACTCTCACATTGCACAGCCGCTGGGGAAGCTCTGAATGATGAGGTTATCAGGCAATGGAGTGCAACGACCGGCATGGAAATACGAGATGGGTACGGTCAGACAGAGACAATTCTCCTTTGTGGAAACTTCAGCGGTTTTGCTATTCGTCCAGGATCCATGGGAAAGCCAGCACCTACAGTACCTCTTTCGATTATTAATGCAGACGGATCGGAAACTGCGGTGGGGGAAGAGGGAGAAATGGCAGTGTTGATAGATGATATATCAGGCAGCAAAGACTTCTTCGGCATATTTGATGGATATTTAAATGATGATAACACAGTCAGCCGACGAGAAAAAACATTCACCAAGAATGGAGAGAAGAAAGTGTGGTACCTGACAGGAGACAAGGCGAGGAGGGATGAGGATGGCTACTTTTGGTTTGTTGGTCGGTCTGACGATGTTATCAACTCTTCTGGGTACCGCATTGGTATGCTACCCATTTCGAAACACTCACTCGTATTTCCCACCAAAATTATTAACGAGTCATTTTTACAGGTCCCTTTGAAGTAGAATCAACATTAAAACTCCATCCATCAGTCGTGGAATCCGCCGTGATATCTTCACCAGATCCAATCCGAGGCGAGGTCGTCAAGGCCTTTGTCATACTGACCAATCAATACAAAGACGTGGACCAGGACTCACTAAGGAAAGAGTTGCAGTATTTCTGTAAAAAGAGTGCAGCGCCGTACAAGTATCCGCGAAAGATCCAATTTGTGCCTTTGGAGTTTTTACCTAGGACTGTGAGTGGGAAAATTCAGAGGGCCGAGCTCAGGAAGATGGAATGGAAAGGGATAAATAAGGCGAAGCTATGAATATATGTGGCAATAGAGCCGAGAATAAAGGCCAGAACCATATTTCTTTGTATATGTTGCACAGGACAGGTAGAATGTGCTTCAATAGTATTTAAATTATAGCCTACGTGCATCTCAAGCAATAGTTGCGATATGATACAGCACCCCAAACCCGCTTCCCTTTATCCATTACAAATACAAATCCCGCTACCCGTTCTCCCCATGCCAAAATGCAAAAACTAGATATGCTTGCTTTCATACGCATAATGCTCCAACAGTAACCCGCCCGCCATATAACACCCACGCCAAGCCGCGCCCAATGATTTGTCGTCGTTCACAACACCTAAATATAATGCTTGCACCGCTCTCACGCACCCGCGTTCTCCGGCGGCGGAGGCGGTGGCATTGTCTGCACCCTCTTTGCATCCCTCTCCAATGCCTCGCTGTCAGAAGGAGGTCTCTTGCGCTCCTTCTCCCGAGATGCAGCCTCCTTCTGGACTGCTCGCCTCGCTTCTTTATCACGCTTCTCATTCTCCTTCCGCAAAGCCTTGGATTCGAATTCGTGCCAGTCGCCTTCTAGGGCTTGAAGCTCAATCGCTTGCTGTGGCGCCGGCTCCTCGACGGCAAAGTACGGATGCTCCAGCACATCGCCCGCAGTTGGTCGCTTCGCGGGGTCATACTGGAACATCGCCTCGAGGAGCTCGTACGCGGCGGGCGTCACTCTTTCCTTGTACTTATCGGCGAACACGTTTGGCCGGCGGGCTGTCGGGCGCAGGAGCTCGAACCACTGCATGTCCTTCAGGCCGGGCCAGTCACGCGAGTTCGGCGTACCGAGGATGGCGTAAATCTTATCGAGCTGGCTGATCTCACCTCCGTCGCCAGGGAAGATGGCGTGGCGCGTGAAGATCTCGACGAGCACGCAGGCGGCACTCCAGATGTCTACCGCGGGTCCATATTGTGTCTCGCCAAGCAGAAGCTCGGGGGAACGGTACCAGATAGTGATAACACGGTTAGTGTAATCCAACTGGCGGCGTTTGGCGTAGAAGCGAGCGAGACCGAAATCAGCAAGCTTCAGTTTACCTTCATTACTGACGAGGATATTCGCAGCCTTGATGTCGCGATGGAGAACACCGCGTCGATGGAGGTAGTCTAGCCCTTCGAACATCTGTTTCGCAAGGTCCTTCTTCTGCGCCGGGTTGAGTTTGAACGTTGGGTGGTTGAGCAGTCCAGTCAAATCGTGAGAGAGGTATTCAAAGACCATGAAGCAGTCGTTTTTCTCTACCATGACCTCTTGGAGCATGACGACATTAACGTGCTTCAGCGACTGCAGGAGTTTGATTTCCCGCACAGCGGTCACTGGGAACCCATCTCTTTCGCCTTCCATACGGATCTTCTTCAGAGCAACTAATTCCTTTGTGTAGACATGAATGGCTTTGAACACTTTGCCGTAGGTTCCAGACCCTACGACAGATTCATTGCCTGGTTTCCTGAAGTAAACAGAATCGGAGTTCTTAAACTCGTCTGGGAGAACAGGTTTCGTTTTCAATCGCCTCATGATCTTCTTCACCATCCGAGGTGCAGGTGGTTCTCGGGGTGGGGGTGGCTCGCGATTCTCTCTATTTGCTAGAGGTTCACGGAATTCTCTGGATTGAGGGGGCTCTCGGAATTCCCTGGAAGGCGGAGGTTCGCGGAACTCTCGTTGGTCCCGATATTGGTCCCGATCGCGTGGTTCCCGTGGTTCGCGGTGGTCGCGATGGTCGCGAGGCTCACGAGGTTCCCGCTCACGATGGCCACGAGAGTCGCGGTAGTCATGTCTCCTTGACGAGGCAGGAGCAGTCGGGATATGACGTGACGCATTGTGAGCTGGATCTATCTTGGTTGGCCCGCGTACGGGTACTTTGTCTAGCTTCTGCGATATCTCGGGCTTCGGTGTAGCTGGAGCAGCTTTTTGGGATGCCTTGAACGCGAAGCTAAACTTGTTCGACTGAGCACTAGTTGGTGTGGGCCTATCCGGTGGAGGCATCTCATCCTCAACATCCGTCTTCTTCGAGGTATCTTCCACTTGTAGGTCCTTCGATGGTCGGAATAGATCCTCCTCTTCAACGTCGTCCGCATGTTTCATCTCCCCGGGCCCCGCTGTAGGAACCAAGTCCTGGGAGGGCGGCCCCGTTGAGGATGTGTGCTGAGGAGTTACTTCGCCCGAACTATTGTTCTGGCCACGGCCAGCGCCTTGCTGCCCGGCATTCCAGTGGAGGTTTTGGAAGTGTCCACCGCCTCCACCACGACCTCTAAACCCACCTCGGAATCCGCCACGAGATCCGCCACGATAGTTCTGCTGTGGTGGCGGTTGATGCTGCATACCCGGTCCAGGATACTGTGGCGAGTGGTTTTGTGGAGGGTAGTATTTGCCTTGTGGAGGGCCTTGGGGGCCATTTGGTTGAGGGTAGCCTTGATTATAGTTTGGAGGGTATTGCCTAGGAGGACTTGTTAATATGTTGTTCATTAATAACATTTTAATTGGAAAGGACTTACTGTTGTGGAGAATATTGATGTCCTTGAGGAGGACCCCATCCTCCTCCTCTACCAGCAGGATAGGGTGATTGCTGCGGGGACCCGTGATAGGATGAATTAGGAGAAATATGCTGCGGTGATTGCGAGTACTGGTTTGCAGGACCTTGATTGTACTGAGGCTTTAGCGGGAAAGCCGCTTGCATCTGGTTTGGATTATGGTAGCCTGGTCCATACGCATATCCACCACGCCCATTCATTTTTGTATCTTCGACGTCGATGCTATTGGGCCCAGATGCAGTTTGCTGATCTGGACGGTATTCGTCGCGGGACGGCCTACCACGCCTTGAAAGGCTGGAGGATGTCGTCCCCGGTTCCCAGCGACCTCTCGAAGGCCTGGGCGACGTCGACCCCGATGACTTGTGTCTGTCTGGCCTTGGTGACCTATTATCGCGAGATCTCGATCGGTGCCTCCGTGAATTTTGATCGGATGACTTTGGGTGTGGGGACCGGTGACGGTGGCGACGCTCGCGATGCGTGCTACCACGATCGCTGACACTTCGATTACGGCCGTCGGCAGGCTCTCTTGGGGGGCTAAGCGGTCCACGCGAAGGCAGCGTATCCCGGCGTGGGGATCTCGATCGCTCCTCCTTGTCAGGTCCTGCAAGCTTGCCCTTATCGTTCTCGGGCGCTTCGATGGATGAACGCCTATCTCGAGGCCAGTTCGCTCGACTCGGAGATGTCTCGTGGCGAGAGCCTTCAATGCGGGACACCGATTTGGATGTCGAATGACGCCTTTCGCGACTTCGACTTGTGTCTCTTCGGCGTTTTCGATGGCTTCTTTCCCTCGACGGACTCCGACTCGAACCGCGCTTCCCAACTGACGAGCCTTGGTGCCCTTCTCGCCTTGATTTTCCTGAAGCTCGAGAATCCAATAACTCACGACCTTTATTGCGTTCGCGAATCGCTCTTGATGGTGATCGAGAGGTTGGTCGTCGGCGGTCCCTGTCTCTGCTTTGGTCTCTGCTCCTGGCTCTACGGTCGGAGCGAGAGTTAGCTTCCTTCGCCTTCTCGCGGTCCCTCCCCCTCTCCCTTTCAATATCGCGTCTCCGGCCGGTGGGTGATGGCGATCTGTGCGAGCGTGTCACTCCTCGATCAACTCTACTACCTCGATCTCTGCGGTCGTCACCGTGGCTCCAGCTGTTTTTCATTGCAACATCTCGTGTGGTGAAATGTGGACTAGGCATGTCTGTCTGTCATGTCAATGAGTTTTACCTAGATCGGGCGCGGCGCGGCTCTGCGTTAGCCGAATTCTGGTGGATTCGCCCTGGCGGCTGCTTCGGCGTGCGATAAGTATCGAGATGACAACCTTGAAAGTTGAAGTTGTCCCAGCGAAACGAAAAAATAGAGAAAGATAGATTCGTTGTCGAGAATGAATCTTCCAGCGAGTCAGACTTACTGTTAGTTCAGTCGTTGAGAAGTTGTGTAGCTTCGAACTGTTGAGGTGCCCAGCACCAAATTTCCGCCAGAGGAGAGTTGCCGCTTTAGCGATGCTGCAGGCCAAAGCCTTAATCCTCAGCCCCCAGCCCGTCGGTATGAGTAGTACAAGTCACGGAGCATTTAACTAATCTACAGGTTTACGGCCGCCAATCTCCAAGTCATGTAGAGGTGATCTGTGAATCCACGAGCTCACTATTCCCCAGGACCCCTGGACTTGTTGGGCAGTTGTACACGACCATGGATGACCTGGCATCCACAAGGAACTGTAACTGGCGCGTTTGTCCAAGGTGAATCTTGAATGTCCAACGCCTCACTCTATCTTGCCATCTCTGGGTTTCCCGTTGCGCCTCAGAGGTGCACCCATTTTCAGGGCAGCGACGATATGGCGCGATAAGTGCTGACGGTCGGTCGAAACAATGGCTGCCGAGACAATGGCTGGATGAAGTTGTCAACCAACAGCTGCTCATTCAGAGCCTCTCTGAGTGCCGCGATGGTAATTAATACCCGTGGGCTGTAGATGGGCACAGCTTGGGATCGTGGAAGCGGCGGGGACTCATGGTCAAAAGGCGGTCGGTCAAGTCGTAGGACATGCATGGTTAAGAGTAACTCCAATCCAACCAAGCATGCTCAGCATGCCGTTCTCCCAGTATCCTGACATATAAAACCAGCATGCCTTCCAGTTGACGTTCCATATGAAACTGAGGATAGCCATCAGAAGCAATGTGGTTAGTGACTATGAACCCATCCGGCAGCAGACGTCAAACCACCGTTCATCAGAACCGATCAACGACTTGTCCGCAGCGCCGTTCAACACCCAACAACCCAACAACCATTGTGTGTGCCCTCTTTATCAACTCCTTCGGGTGCCATGGTATACCAGCCTTGCCGCTGTGAATATTACCGGAATGCCGAGGGTAAGGTGTCATAGACAGGCGAAGTCGGTGGCTGTATTCGTGCCAGTCCAGGGAAGTTCGTATTTTAAGATGGATAGGAAAGGCCTCATTGTTCTGCGAGTGATGGTATATAAACCAAATCATATCTGCATCTGTTTTGACGCATTCCTCATCTGGGGTGGTGATGTCCTCCTTCACCGACACAGACGCAGATCGGAAACCATCACTTCCATCGTCACAGCCCGACGGCGGAGCGACAGATTATTCATTATCGGCGATTCCTTCTTTCCCACTAGATGGATTAAAACGTGCGGGCCAGCTCAACGTGATGTTAGCAACTCGATCATCATAGTCAGACTATGTTGATTGTTGTTCGTGAATTGATTACGGTGTCGTCCACAGGACAGACCGACTTCACGTTCGCTTAGTGGCTACGTATGCCGACGCCTACCAAACACGTCATTATCTGGTTTATACCAGGTATAATAAAGGTTCATTAGTGAAAGTATATGCTGATTTTAGCCACAGTTGTGATAATATAAAGGGTTAAGAATGGTCTATACGTTTTTAGAAGAAGAAACGGCCGTAAAGGCACAAATTATTTTTCTATGGCTTATCAAACTCTCATAAAATAAGTCTACCTCGGGCAACCAAAACTCGGAAGAACCATAGGTCAGACCGCTGTTCACTGTAACAGTAATTCAAGTAAATAAGTCCAGGTAGACAAGGTAATATGCCTGTCACTAAGAAATGAATTTGACGAGACAAACTATTTTATTTTAATGGAATATTAAGCTATACTCGGTCCCTCTTAGTCTTTAGGCGGTATGAGTCGGTCCTGGGGTTAGAGTAGAAGGCGTAGAATGGTGGCGATCCTGTTAGAAAAAAACGGGACGGAAGTGGATATGGTTTTGTGCCTCCAGCATATATAACATCTTTCGCTGTTCTCACATTCATTTTCCCCATATACATCCGTGGGCTCCTTTACAGCAACTTTCACTGCACACCGGCTTTAAACATGGCGGCCGTTCCTCAGCAATCAATAATTATCCGCGAAGCAAATGCTGGGGACATTCCCACAGTCTCCAAACTCGGAGCACACATTTTCAGTGTTACCTTCGGCCACTCAGTTCCCGCAAATGAGCTTGAGTCATTCCTAGAAGATTCCTACAGCGTATCAGCAACCGAGAATGACTTTAAAGATCCCTTGAAGGATTTGATTGTTGCATCGGATCAGGACGGCACCGTTGTCGGTTTTGCCCTCTTAACTCGTGGCAGCATTGAGCCATGTGTTTCCCACCTTGAGAATACGGTGGAGCTCCAAAGGATATATGTTCATCCTGCTCACCATGGGAAAGGAGTTGGGAGGTTGCTTGCCAATAAATTAGATGATATCGCGAGAGATCAGGGGTTTAAGCATATTTGGCTTGGAGTTTGGGAGGAGAATCACAACGCCCAGAAGATGTATAAGAAGTTGGGGTATAGAAGGGTGGGCGGTCATGACTTTACGATTGGGACGATTGTGCAGACGGATTATATTATGATGAAGGAGTTATAAGGTGGTTCGATAATCAGCGCAAGGAAGGGCAGGCGACGACAGTTGGAACGTAGCTAAGCTTGCTCGAGAGAGGGAACTGCAATTTATAGAAATAGAAAACGGTGACGATAGATCGAAGAGGGGCGCTAAATACCAATGGTTGTTACAGCAGTTACAATCTCACTAAAGGCATTCATATTACAGATTTATTATAAAACAGTTTTCTTTCTTTTATTGCGTTTCTACCCCTTTTAAAATAACAAAAAGCAACGACTTTTTCCCCCGGCTATGCTACACTAGATGCTTTTCATGGTACTCATCCGACATCGTGAAGTGCTCATACCATCGTCAAGCCTGTACAACCCCCCGTATAACCATGCATCTTGAATGCCTACAATCCATCTGTCCGCATTTATGCCTGCGTCGGCGCAGCGCCTCCGCGGGCCTCACCACCACGTCCTCTATTACCTCCTCGTCCCCTGCCTCCGCGTCCTCTGCCACGGTTACCAGCAGCATCCAAGCTGGCTGGGGGTGGCATAGCGTTGTACGACTGCGCCCCTCCTCTACCTCCCCTCGCACCTTCCGCACCACCTCGGCCTCTCGGCGCAAAGTTCTGCCCGTTGGTCTGCGCTGCTGGTCCGCGAATAGCCATACCAGAGTGTGTAGCAGGGGCGTTGTCGAAGCCCAGTCCACCACGGCCTCGTCCACGACCAAAGTTGTTGCCCTGGCCCGCCGCAGCACCGCGGTATGAGCCGCGAAGAGGTGGCGGTGCGCCGGCTTCGCGATACTGTCCACGGCCACCGGGTCCGGTTGGAGCTCCATAGCCGCCATTGGCGGTTAGTGGCTGCGAAGTAGGAGCGGGGCGCTTCTCGACTGCAGCCTTGGAGCCAGCGATGACCTGCTTGTTTGACAAGTTAAGCACTGAAGTGGCGGGGACGGTAGAGCCACGGAATGGGTCGCAGCGACCATCAAGGGTCGTTCCACTGATAAAAGTATGGTCGAAGACAATGTCGACTAGAGTCGTGCGAGCGGTGCGACTGATGCCAACCACTGTACCGCGTGTGGCGATTGGGACGCGTCCGGAATCTTGGACGTACACGATGCGGTCACCAAGGCCAAACTTCTGGTGGCCAAGGCGGTGCTCAGCGTCGGATGGCTTCATGAGAGCGTTCCGCGGAACGCCCTTCAGTTTCTTACCAACCGGTGGCGGATTACTCTGGATCATGGCATCGACTGTAGCCTCGATCGCCTTGACTGTGTCAGAGTCGAGTTGCTGTGCATCAATAGGAACCTTGTCGAAGTTCTTCGATTCAATGGTCTTCAACCAAGCAGTAATCTCTGCCAACTTCGCCTTGGCGGAGTCAGCGGAGTAGAAGTCTGAGCCATCGTACTCATTGCCTTGAGGCTTGCGCTGAATTCCAGCAATAAACTCCGGAAATCTGATCATATACTGCGAAATCAGATTGACGGCTTTGTCGCTGAACTCCCAACCGGTATCTCCACGACGGGAGTAGCCCAGAACCTTCAGCTTCTTGCCTTCAAATTTCAGGTTAAGTCCCAGGTTGACTCTCAGTCCATTCACATTGACCGTGAAAGAAGAAGTCAACTTGCTAAGGACCAGCGGGTGAAGCTGTAAGCGCTTCGCTACAGCATATGACGGCATATACGGGGTCATCTTCTCAGACCTGGCAACGACCTCACGGCCAACTTCTGGCTCGCGACCTTGCACAGTCGACAGCCAGATCTCGGCCTTGTTCTCGTTGTGCTTAACGATCTCGAGCGGGCGCCCATAGTTGAACTCTCCTAAGAAGAAGGCTCTAGACCCAACAGGGAATTCTTCTTCGATAGGTAAGGCTGCCTTCTCAATAAAGCGCTGGTCTTCGCTGGCGACTTCATCGACCACGATTTGTGACGCATAGTCAGTCTCAACCCCAGCGATATAAGCATATTCTTTGACCGTAGCGCCGGCATCGGTCTTCTTCATGCCCTTCAACATGTCGACGTGAGTCAGAGACTCAACTGGCCCGATGATGATACCAAGACGCTTGCTGTAGACATTCTCGATTCTCTCTGCCTTCCTGCGGAAGTCTTCGATTTCGCGAGGGCCGTGAGGTGTAGAAACGACATGAGCCGAGCCATCTGTTGGGAGAGTGTAATTAAACAGCTCATCCGAAACACGAATGACCTTGGCCTCTTGAAGGAATGGGTATCCAACATGCACCTTTTTACCAAGTCTTGCCTTGGCATATTCGACGTTTGTCCTCGTCTCAGTATCCGTCAAGGTAACGATTGAACTCTCGTTGCGACTATCCTGTTGGAAGACATTCACTCCGTGGAAACCCAAGGCAGCATTGTACGGCAACGTAGCCAAACTAGGGAAGCCAGCCAAGGCATCCTCCCCAAGTTTGACGTCTCCCATGAGACCAACAAAATATTCCAATCCCTCAATGGTTGGGAGATCAAAGATGTTCTCAACGCAGCGGCAGTGCGGGATATCTGGGAAGATTCCCACCAGCGACGAGGGATACGTGAAGTCCAAATCTGGAGCGTAGGTAAACTTCAGGGAGACGCCAAACTCATTACGAGCCTTTTCATCATCGCTTAGCAGCTTGTTTTTCGGTGCCATGGCCGATAGTAGTCGCTTCTCATCGATGAATGGAATCTTCACAACGGCCTCCCATTCCATCTTCTTGCCGTTCATATCTAGCTCGAAATCTCGAGGGTAGAAATCAATAATCGGTGATTTTGGATCGGTCATTAATTCGTGATAAACTGTTGGTACAATCTTCTTGCTGCGGTCAGGTAGGACTCCCATCAACTGTTCGTATGGGTGGAACGGCTGGCCAAGCTTGAAGTTGATATCCGCCTTCAGACCCTTGATGACGTCTAAAAGCAGGTTAGCATTGAAATATAGGAGACGTGGAAAAACAGCATACCTGAAATCATGGGCGAATAATGGTAAGCGTAATACCAAGGCCATGATACAACACCCCTGTAGTAGTAATACAGAACCCACTGCAGCCCCTGGACGTAGTTCTCGGCGAGCTTCGTCAGCTCCGTCTCATCGTCGCGTTTCCACTCGAACTTCCCGTCGTAGTACTTATCCTTCCACTCTTGGAACTTCTCTTCGTACTTCTTGTCCATCTCAGCCTGTGCCTCTTCGGCGCTCACGTCAACGACATTTGCGTTATCGTACTGCTTGACAACCCGTAGGATTGCAAGCTGGGACTCTTCGTCCTGTTCTTCCTCCTCGTCATCGTCTTGTTCTAACTTCGCAGGAAACGAAAGCTGTAGGTGGCGATCACCATTCTCGTCCTCGACTGTCTTCCAGTCTAAGTGAAGGCTATCTGCCAAATCCTCGACAAACTTCCGGTCCTTGGCAGGGAGGGTAGAAGGCAAGTCGAGCGGCTCTGGCGATCGGTTATTCACAAAGATTTTAACCAACTTCCAGACATCCTTTTGTGCCGATGTCATCGTCACCTTGCCCTTGCGCTTGCCCTTCTCCATGACATCCACCTTTGCCATTTGCTTGCCCTTGAACCACTTTGCATCCGAGTTCTCAGACTCGAAGAAACGGTACTCCACATGAGAAAGCTCTTCCAATAAAATCGCTAACCGCGGCATGTTGATAACTCCACCCTCATTAAGGTATCCGCCGGCCTTTGGTAAGACAGACTTGTAGATCTTAAACATCAACGCCAACGCTCCTTCGTTAATATGCAGATTGGGTAAATTGGGCAAAAAATCGTTTCCAACGAAAAACGCCATCAAAATAAAATCGTCAATCACCCGTTCTAGGTCGAACGGGAAGCCCATAATCCCGGGCTCTTTTAGTTCCTGGAACTCAATTTCCAAATATTCTCGTACAATGCATAAGTGCATAAGGTAGAAATTTTGGTGCTCCAGCTCCTTCGACTTCTGCTTGCTCTGCCGTCCAAAAGTAACCTCTTCACGAAGAAGACAGAAATGAGGATCGTGACTTAACAGACCCAGCATAATAAGATCTGCGTCTAAGCCGTACAAGCAATGACGAACATTATGGTCGTAATCTGGCTGTGCTTTCGACAGGCGAATGTATTCCATAATCTTGTGCTCTCCCTCTCCTGGCACTTCATGGCCAGAGAGAACAATCTCTACACCCTGCCAGTCGGTATCTTCCGACACCTTCTTGTTGATGAAGTATTTGAGTTGCTCCGTCAGCTTAGCCATGAACGCTGTCCCTGGCGTAATACAGTTGCTGTCGAATGCCTCCTCTTTGGGCATCTCCTTGCCCTCACGAATCGCCTTTTCCCGAGCATTTTCAACATCGAGAGCTGTGCGGAATCGTCGTGCGCGCTGCTGGTTCATCTTAGCTCTGGGGGCGACCCCATCAATGGCCATGAAGAAGAGCTTGTGCGGCTTAATCTTTCCAAAAAGATGCTCGATGTAGTTGAATATCGCAATGAACATCTGCTCCTCGGTCATACGGAAAGTCGCATCGTCGGAGTCTTTGTGGGTGCAATTATGGATAATACCATTCATATCCAGCTAATAAAGAGTTAGTATATGACACAGGAATGTCATTATAGTCTGACATGCGGCCGGTAGGGTTCATACATAGAGGTTATCGAATTCTGGAATGCGGTTTTCCGCGATGAGCTGAGAGATAGCTGGGTACCTCTCGCTCATCCAGCGGAAGAACTTTGGAACACCCATCGCAGCGGTCGCTTTATAGCCCTTCTATAAGTGCTGTAGTTATATCGACCTGGCGAGGTGTGTGGTGGTTGTGATCTGAAATCGAATTTGAGCGTAGACTGCGCTGAAAGAGGCGACAACAGATGTAAGGACTGTTATATAAACCGATCAAAAGCCTAAAACTCCTGGAGAAACCGAAAAGTCAAATATAATGACTGCGTATGTAAAGATATGACAGGTAAGAGGTTGTTTGGAGGAAGCCTATGACTCTGGCATTTGTTCGTTATGACTCTAGGTCTTGACGTTTGAGTTCGTCAAGTTGCACCCCCCTTCAGGCTAGCCTCGCGATAGGCTGATAATCCTTGGAAGGCCTTTAAGGTTGCCACTACCAAACCCGCGCCTGCGACCGCACAGCATGGGCCACTTTAGACGCGCTTCACCCCAAAATCGCGTCAACCTCCACCAAAGCTCTTTGTTAACAAAGAACCCATTGCGACTACCCCTCTGTGATTTTGGGGACGGCCATACCCTTACAACACTTCACTCTTTATTGCGGTTATTTTATTCTATTTAACCTCAATCGCAGTGTGCCCTTGAGAATCATGGCCCCCGCAGCCGCAGCAGATGCCAGGGATGAGATGGACAGTAAGTCAATCGCAAACCTTGTCTTTCTACGACAATACGGACCATCTTCTAGAATTTAAGGGAGATGTGGGAATTGAGAGAAGCATTATCTAACTTATATAATAGTCGCCGACAGAGACGTCCAAGACGCAGATACTGAGGCGAAGATCATCAACGAAGGTAAACGGCGCCCAAGGCGACGATGGAGCATTGCCTTGCTGACAAGCGCATAAGAATATAAAACATGGAAGAAAAACAGCCCATTTTTATACGATATGATCCTGAGGTATGCGACTGGCGCAGCCTTATAACAAGAACGCAACTAAGAATGATTAGCACCGCCCTGGAATGGCCGACTTTGACAACCCAATGGTTCCCAGACGTCAAATCGTTTGTCTATCCCTCCATCAATTCACAGGCATCTTCTAATTTCCCAGACTCCCTGACAAGAACTATACTACCCACCGCCTTCTTATCGGCACTCACACATCAAACGATGCGCAAAACTACCTGCAAATCGCCAACGTCGAGCTCCCAAAGAATATCACTCCGAACGAGCGCGACTATGACGACGAGAAAGGAGAGATTGGAGGATATGGGAACTCATCGTCTGGCGAGTCGCCCGCTATCAAGATGACGATTGAGCAGAAGATCGACCACCCTGGAGAGGTCAATAAAGCGAGATACCAACCCCAAAACCCGAATATTATTGCAACAATGTGCATTGACGGCAAGGTATTGGTTTTCGATAGAACTAAGCACAGCAGCTTGCCAAGTGGTACGGTGACCGCCCAGGCGGAGCTGAGGGGTCACACCAAAGAGGGCTTTGGGCTGTGCTGGAACCCCCATGAGAAGGGACAGTTGGCGACTGGTAGCGAAGATAAAACCGTGCGGTTATGGGATCTGAAATCCGTAACAGCGACCAACACCATTGTTAAGCCCTCGAGGACTTACACTCACCACGCAGCAATCGTTAATGACGTTCAATACCACCCCATCCACAAGTCAATAATTGGAACGGTCTCGGACGACCTGACTCTCCAGATCCTGGATACCCGCGAATCGGATACCACGAAGTCCTCACTCCAAGGCACCGGTCATACCGACGCTATCAACGCGATTGCCTTTGCCCCTGGTTCTGACCATATCGTTGCCACTGGTTCGTCCGACAAGACCATCGGAATCTGGGATCTGCGCAACTTGAACAGCATGATCCATTCTCTCGAGGGTCACAATGACCAAGTCACATCTTTGGCTTGGCATCCATTTGAGGAAGCTATTCTTGGCAGTGGCAGTTACGATCGCCGTGTGATTTTCTGGGATCTTAGCCGCGTTGGGGAGGAGCAATTGCCAGATGATATTGAAGACGGCGTGCCGGAGCTGTTAGTTGAACCCTGACATATTACCCCCTTTACATCACGTGGCCTCGAAAGTACTGACAAAATATAGTCTATTCATGCACGGTGGACACACCAACCATCTTGCTGACTTCTCATGGAACCAGAACGAGCCCTGGGTTGTCTGCAGCGCTGCAGAAGACAACCTGATCCAGATCTGGAAAGTTTCAGAGGCTATTGTCGGCAAGGACCTGGAAGATGTGCCGGTCGATGAAGTCGAGCGCTAGGCACTGAGGGGTGGGGAATTATGTATGAATGTATGGAGACGCCAGTATCAATGGGAGATATCCAAGTGAATATCACGGGGTAAAAGAGTTCAAGGAGTTATTTGCATAGCATGCCGCTGCTCAAGCGTATACAGATACGTATGATGCACAATGAGGATTTTATGGTGATTTACTGTCAACGAGGAGCCTCTGCTGCTAGGGCAGCGTTTTCTGGTTTTGTCTTTGTGATTGTGATTCCTATTGATATCCTCTAGTGAGGTGCTTCTACTTGCAACGAATGACTGAAGTCCGTCTTCCAGCGGCCTATTCATATCCAAACTAGCATAACAGTGAGAACAACACTTTCAATCGTCATTTTAAAGCTAACTATAGTAGACGAACTCTAGCTGCCCAAATGCGGCGGAAAATGCGTGGAGGCGCACAACTATCCCTCATTTTTGTTGCCCTTGCCTATTTCACACGCATTAATACTCGCACTCGCCGCAGATGGGGTAAACACCTACATTGGTAACCGCCACAATCGCAATATAGGTTTGCCCAGAATTGGGCCTTCGAAGTGTCCAGCCATTTCATGTGCACGTCTATTTCGGTATCCGTCAAAGCGTAGGTGGGGGATCTATAGTAGTAGTATTTGGTCATGTCCGGTTTGATCCAGGCGCGGTAGGGTGCTTTGCATGCGATGTTTGCCATGGGAAAGGCGAGTGCGATTTTTTTGCCATTTGTGCTGCACTGGACGGCCCCGTACTCGGTGACCTCCATGGTGACGGCATTGTCGATGGTGTAGATGCCGTGCATGGAGATGCAGGAGATGGCGTGGGTTAGTTGGAGCATGGCAAGCAGCGGCAAATGGAGGAGCTTCATTTTGCTAGAGTTGGATTCAAGTTTGCTTCTGATAAGTGTCTGATGGAGGTGAATGTGAGGAGGGAGTTTAAAAATCTCGGGGGGTAAGAAGGGATATTGGCAGCATATATAGTAGCCCGGATCGCCAAGGTGATAGTAGATGAGGAGGCACAACTGACGATGAGGTAAGGAGGTTGGTAACGAGGTAGGCTGCCGCAGTAAGTTATTTTCATATCGATCTCCTGGGATTTCCTGCGAGTGGCAGTTCATCCTGGGACAAATTCGTTTCTTGACAAATTCACTGCATATCAGAGATATCTTGTGATATGCAGAGTTTAACCCCTGATTTTGAAGCACGTCCAGTTTGAGACTTGTTGCGCTACATGATGGATGGCTGTATGCCCTAAGGACGAGTTGGTGGGTAATGGTGAATATATATGATGGGTTGTGAGAAGACAGAGTGGTCGAGGAAGGAAAGTATGAAATTTGAAGAGAAAGAAGAGTAGGCAGTCTCTGTTGTTATTGTTCTATGAAAGAATTCTTGCAGGTGGTCTAAGTCACTCTGTTGTGTATAACAGTATAAGGTATTTTCAAAAATTCACCTTTGTCACACTACTCCATTTCAACGCAACACAGCTTTCTTCCTTGCTTATACAACCACAACAGTTACAGATCTTGATCTCAAAGGATGCTATACTTGGATTCTTATATTTCAAGAAGAGAGACATCTAGAAACACATACAATGTCTTCCACCGATAACAACGATACAGACTTCTTCGGTTTCTCTGACCCGGTCGAAGATCCAAACAACCCGCCTTCAACCAACCAAGGATTCATAAATACAAACACGAATTCAAACCCAAATATAAATCACAATACATCTTCTGGCCCCGTGTTCTTTGGACCACCTCCTCCACCAAGCCAACCATTTCACAACAGCCATGCAGCCACAGCTTCTTCCGTTTTCGGACAAGGTAGCCAAACCTTCCACAGCGGGAATGTCTCTGCAGGATCCTCGCACTTTGGAACTCCCGCTATACCGCAGGCAGCTACATTTACTTCGAATCCAAGTGGTGGCCCAGTCTCTCTAGGCCAATTTGGTCACAATTTCAATAACGGGAACTTCTCTCACACTGCCTCACACTTACATACACCCGACTTACCAACGGCAGCAACATTTTCTTCCACCCCAGGTCCTGCCCAGGGCCACTTTGGTCAGACTGGGCAGACCGTCCACAATGGGAACATATCAATTTCCCCTTCATATGAATACGAAGAATCACCGGAATTACTATCACCACCGGTGTTTCCCGCTCCGGTCTTCTTCGGCCCACCGCCTCCACCGCCGCTACCCCCCTTCAACGCCCTTCCACAACAGAACCTCGTCCAAAACCCTCAACCTCCCTCCATAGGCCAATTTGCTCATGTGAACCACTGGGCTCTACCGCATTTGAACATTGGAAGCCAGAACACTCCTCAGCAAGGTCCCCAACACGCCCCTACTCCAGGTAATGCTTTCGTAGAGGGGTTTGACGGACTGAACATCCAAGGCGCTCCGACGCCATCTGGGAATCAGGGTGAAGACGATGACTTGGATATGGAGCCTTCTGCTGAGGGCCTGGACTTTGGAAACTCTGACGAGGACTACAGCGAGGACTCAGACTTTGAGTATGACTACGTGGACGAGAACGACAATCCCGTCAGGGGTCATAAACTGCCCGACAGCGCCGCATTAAAAGCCATGATGACCAACAACGCCGCACGCGACGCTGACCTACCCGACACCGAAGCCGGAGATCTCGACCACGACGAAGACTTCCCCGATGTTGAGGAGATCGAATATGCCGACGATGAGGACTCAGACTGGGAGGATGACCCGACAGGATATAAGGACCCCGCCGATCCCCGCGCTGCGGCCGTCGCCTTCGGTCCCTCAACCAGCACGCCC
>JPJW01000780.1:0-16688 GCA_000750755.1 Pseudogymnoascus sp. VKM F-4513 (FW-928)
CCACCCGCCAATCAACCTCATATTACTACTCCGCACAATCGTACCTTCGTTACCAAGGCTCCAAGTTCGTCGCCCGCTTCGACCCTAACTGCTACATCGCCATCACTCGCAAGCTCGACACGCACGACGTCTCGCGCTCGCGGTCTCCCTCCCTCCATGACGCGCTGGCGCAGATCACGCAGCCCTGTTTGGTGCTGGGGATCGAGTCGGATGGATTGTTCACGTTTGCGGAGCAGGAGGAACTGGCGAGCCATATCCCGAAGGCGAGGTTGCGGAGGATCGATAGTCCTGAGGGGCATGATGCGTTTTTGCTCCAGTTTGAGCAGGTGAATGAGCATATTCTGGGCTTCTTGAATGAGGTCCTGCCGGATGTTATGGCGAGGGAGGGGAGTGTGGCGGTGGGTGAGGTGGGGGGTGTGACGAAGAGTAGCACGTTTGGAGAGGCGGAGGTAGAGGATATTACGGCTTGGTAGAGCTGTGTGTGCTGCACTGCAGTGCAGGTGTGGAGGATGATAAATATTGTTAAGGATAGTAGATATCCCGGGCTCCAAGATACGCTTGTGGATAAGACACTGGTATATAAAAAATCTTGATAGAACAAAGCATAAGCGTTCCAAGTTGTTCATAAATATTTACAGAGAATTTTGCTATTCTGTGCTCCCTTCATTTCCTTCCCCCCCGTGCCTGTGGTTGAATCCCACCCCCCGCAACCCCCAGCCCATTTGCTTGTGAGAGATAATGTAGGTATATATATATGCATCGAAAAAAATTATCCCTTTTTCTCCATTCCCTTAGTCCGTCACTCGTTACTCCGCCTCCTCCCATTGGGGTCGTAGCCCCGGATATCATCGCTCGCTGCACCAACATATCGCTATCCACACACAGAAACTCAAGCCCGCTATCACACCATCAATCGCTCAGACGCCCATCCCACCTCTTTATCGCTGAACACCTCGCTGAACACATACACACACATCATCTACCTCTCATAAAACACCTCCCTTCCCCCATCTGGCGCCGCAATAAACCCCTCGCCAACCGGATACGCCGCCCCCAGCGCCCCAACCCACGCCACGCTCGCCCCCCTCAACGCCTCATAATCCGCAATATCAACATCCTCCCCCTTCACTACCCCACAACGTTCCCCGGACCCCTCCTGTAACGTGTCTCCCTCTATCTCCCCAGCATCCAACCCAGCACGCGGCCCATCCCCCATAGTTTCCCCCACCTTCTCCCCAAGTAAAGTACGATACCGACTCCGTCCACCCATAGCTCGGTCCATAACCCTCATCATCTCCCTCATACTATCCCGCGGGCCAAACTGCATCGCTTCTGCGCGCGGCGGGTGCAGGAGGAGTACATCAGCAAGCGAACACCCGACGTCGAAGATCTTCTCCAGGATTCCAGGGCCGTTGGCGTCGAGGGCAGAGGGAGTGAGTGGAGCAGCGACGGCGGCGAGGGAGGCGGATAGGTTGATGGGGTAGTTGAAGGAGAGGGAGGCGGGGGTGGTGGGCGAGGAAGAGAGTAGGCCCTTGGCGACGCAGAGTTGCCAGGTCATTGCTGATAGCCACTAGAGGTGTGTTAGCTGAGTAGGTAAAAGGGGGTTAAAAGAGGGGGCATACGAGGCGCGTGATAGAGAGATCAGCCTTCTGGATCTCCGTCCTCTGTGAACCCTCCGGCGGCGCAGAATGCGCTAGCGTATCCTGTAACTCCGCCAGCTGCGCCGCCGAGATGGACGCCGAGGACGACGAAAAAGGCGGAGAATGCGACGAGCTGTTCCAGGTAGACACAAAGTCACTGTTGAAATTCCTAAACAGCGCGAGCAGATCCAGAAACCCGGATATGATCTCCGCATCTGGATCGTCCTCCACTGTCGTGGCGGTGGGTAGCTCGATCGTGGCATTCAGACTCAGTGGCCGATGCCGTTGCAGCGCGTAGGCACGCTCGGTGATGAAGAGGAGCCAGAATGTGCGTCTACTAAAGAGTGCCTCGCGCGCCGGCATGCCTACATACGTAGCCTCTTCATGCAACCGTAGCGATTCCATTAGGGTGATCGCCTCGCGAAGGTGGAACCAGGCCGAGTTGTGCTTATCGCAGTCGAAGAGACCTGCAAAGATGAAGAAGCTAGTTTGTGCATCTTCGAGGGTAGGCGTCTCGACATAGTCGCGCATAGCGCGCGCGCGGCGCACTTCGTTAATGAAATAGGCGGTTGTAAGGGGCGTGGCACCTAGTGAGAGGGAGGGGTCTGCCTGTTGGTCATGGTTCACTTGGGTGCGAACTGCGGCGCAAAGGGAGGCGACGAGGGCGTATTTGGAGGGGCAAGTACGGAAATAAGGGAGGATGTTGGCGTAAAAGTCGCCCTTGTGGAGGATAGGTGTGAGAGGATATTTGTGCTTAAAGAAGCTCTTGGCGAACTGCTCGACCAGAGCTATTGTGAGTAGAGGGGAAGGCTCAAAGCCTAGGCCGTATTCGTTAGAAGTCCTACCACTGCTAGGCGGGGAGGAGTTGGTAGATGACTCCAGGGGCGGAATATGCGTAGATGGCACCGCAGCATATGTCCTGTTCCGCTGCTGCTCCATCTGCATCTTTAGGATAGCCCTCGGTGTCCGCTTCGAGGGCCCCTTCGGCCCCTTTTTCTTCGGGATGGTGAGATATGTGCACTCCAGCTCGGAAACGGTGCAATGGTTGCAAGGACAGGTTCCATCACATTTAATCTTTCTTACGTGGCATCCGTCGCAGGCTTGCTTGACCTTTGGCGTCCGGTGCACGCGCTGGATCGTCGTCGTCGACATGGTGGTTGTGCGTCGTCGTTATAGTCGAAATCGGGAGAGCGTTATCATTATCGGCGCCGAATTCGCGGTTAAGGTTGCGGCCCGCTACGCGCCGTTTAGTCGCTTCCGCCGTTGAATAGCAGTTGTCGCAGGCTGCTCTCTGCCATCACCTAGGCGCGCGGTAGTCGTATATCGTATGGACTGTGTGGGGAAAGCGTTGGCGGGTGAGGGTCACAGGTATGCAAGAAGGCGACGGTAAAAACAGTCCAAGATGAAAGCGGCTTAGATCACAAAAACCGTTGGGTTTATCGTACAGTGGGGACGGAGCATAAAATTTTGACAGAAGGTGGATTCGACAGTCAGACGGGAGCGGGAGACATAAATAGGAAGTGGGCAACGGCTCGAGGGGAACCAGACGAGGACTGGATATGTGACGTTGAAGGAGAGGTCGTGGAAGAAGCGCCCTCGGCGGAGTGGATATGTAGGATTCAGAAGGGTCCATGCGTTCCATGCGCATATCCCCAGATCTGGAACGGACCTCCCCCCGCCATTCCATGTGGCTGGATGAATGATGATCCGAGACACGTGATTGGGTTTAGATGCCCCTTATTGCTTCTAGAAGGTGTCATAAGGGGAGAAAGGGGTTTAGCGTAGGTGCCACATGGAGCTGTCAGCGCTGAATCAGGCTGGGGGCGGAGAGCGGAGGGGGGCGGAAAGGGGGCGGAGGCAGAGGAGGAGGAGCGGGATTGGACGGCATGGGCGGGAATAGAGGCGGAAAAATGAGAAGAGGCGCAGACGAAACAGAGAAGCGGTCAGAACGGAGAGAGCGCAGTCAGAGGCGTGGACATGGCGGGACATAGGATATATAAATGCAGCGGAAGTACTTGGCTTGTTGGGTTCCTCGATCCCGCTATGATTCTACCATTCCGCTATCCTTCCGCTGTCCCGCTGCAGATTCCAAGCCTTGGTACTGCTATTGTCCGAAAGGGGAACGGAGACAATTCGCAGGTCTACCTCCGTCAAGAGAGGTGTTCGTCCGAAGATTAGCCAGGGGTGTGAGAGCGAGAAACAACGGCTCCCCTACAGACACCATCGGGACGCCGGAATTAGTGTATATGAGATATATACGATTCGTAATTACCATACGGCTATACGTACGACCTCGACCGGGAGGGAGGCGTAGGGGTAAGCATATCGGCCCTGTTTTGACTTTATATCGCATCTTCCTCGTCTTATATCGCGGATAATATCGAGTATAGCCGCGTGCCACATAGATTGTTTATCCTGCGGTGTACGTGGCTAGATGGCCAAGCAACAATTAGTCAGAGTTCAGTCAGAACTTGACTCGATTCGCACTGTGCTCGTACAGTATTTGGGATCAGGCTGGTCTGATCTCTACCTTGCACGAGAGATGGTAGAGTTTTCGTACTCTCCAGCCAGTAGTGGCCACAGACGGACAAGTGTCATCCCTCGTTACATCGCGCCGCCTCTATTGACGCCACGAATTCCCACTACCACTCCCTGGGGCAGCGTGCATCACACCGCATCCGCCGGCGCCGACGATCATGCAGCCTACGTATGGAGGAACCATGCCGGGAACTGATTGTCTCCGCTGATCCGCGAACAGCGGACGAGGGGGAAGTTAGACCAAACGTGCACGAGCACATGGATGAGAACGACGCATACATGAAGTTCGCTTTGCCTGCCATGATATAGAGAGCTCGAAGCTCAATGCTCCTACTCAAACTCATACTGTGTGGGGACTGTGGGGACTGTAGGGATATATATGCTGATCGTTGAATTCAATAGTCCTTCCCGGGTTCACGACGCCCGTCTTCGCACTCCAGGTTGCTTATGTCAGCATCAACGTGCTAGCTAGAGTAGCTTGAGTAGCTAGAGCAAGCACTACTGTATGCTCCTTCCCCTCCGTCACCTAAACAGGGACAGCGGAGGATTGTCGTGCGTTGGCAGTTGGCAGTTCCCGGCGGCATTCAAATTCGCACCGAATAGCAAAACGTCAGGGACAAACCACGAGCAATGCGAGCCGCAATTGCCGTATAAAGTCCTAAGACGGAGAAAATTACTCCCGTCGACGACGACATGCTCTCTTGGACTGATGGATTGGATCGCTCGTTCCGTTGGTCCCACCGCCAAACGGCCAGAATTGGTCACAGCAGCTTGGTTCGGCTACTTCAATGGCGGTAACTACTATATATCTCTTTACATCCCTCCCTAGAATCCCGGAAACCTTCTGGAAAAGCCTAGGATTACTCTCGAGGTTCGTTTATCTGCTATTGATTCCTCCTTCGTCGTCTCCTCCCGGCCCTAAACATCCGACCGTCCGCCAACATCTTTCCTCCATCCCCGGCTGTTCTCCTCGGATGAATACATGATACCCACTTCCGGCCGCACAACAACGGCCGTGGAAACCTTCTGTGCCAGGACAAGGCGGCCAATTACTGTCTAGCTGCTGCTTGTCTATCTCTAGATCTTCCATGCAGCTCAACCCCACGTCTCTTCATTACCACTCACTATCGTTAGTGTCGGTACGTAGGTAGGTGGGTCGCTACTCTCGCTTCAGTACGAGCACTCTCATATCCTGCAATATCCTGCCATCGCCGCAGATATCACGGGCTCATAACCGCCCTTCGTCCATATTCCTCGTCCCTGTTCCTTTCCTCTTTCCGTTGAGCCTCAACGCCGCCGGCCCTAACTTAAATCGCCACGGGCCGCTCTCATCTGCCGCATTCAACCACGCGGCTGACCCTGCATCTCTTATAAGAAACCCTCATACCCGCCCGAGCTACCAATCCTCACCTGCCAGCCCCCCTCTATATCCCCCTCCACGCACGCCCTGGGTCCTCCGTGCGCTTAAGAGGCGCGCGAGGGCAGATATGGGCTCCGAAATGGACTCTGAAACGGTCTCATTCAACACCTACCGCCCCTCCTACCACTTCATCGCGCCACACTCCTGGATGAACGATCCGTGTGGTGCCGCCTACATCCCAGAGATCAAAGAGTACATCCTGTGCTACCAATGGCACCCGGGTACCGTTGAGCCCGGCAACTCCGCCTGGGGTATGGCTCGATCCAAAGACCTCATCACGTGGGTCGACTGCTTCCCCCCGCTACGCAACGGCGCCCCCGGTTCCTACGACCCGCATGGCGTCTTCTCTGGTTCGCTCGTCTCGCGCGTCGTCAACAATAGGCGCATAGTCTACCTCTTCTACACCTCTATTTCAGCCCTGCCTATACACTGGTCCAAGCCCTACATTGCCGGCTGCGAGAGCCAGTCCCTCGCTTGCTCCACTGACTTTGGTCATAGCTGGCACCGCTACCAGAACAACCCTGTGCTCTCTGAACCTCGCCATGGCGCTTCTACTACCGGTTGGCGCGACCCCTTCGTCAGCACCTGGCCCTCATTATCGGCGCTGCGAGGCGCCCGGCCTGGCACAAACTATATGCTCTTGTCGTCTGGCAAGCGCGCCCGCGGCCCTGAGCTCGTTCTCTACGAGTCTGACGACCTACTAAGCTGGACCGAGCTGTGTGTGCTATTCGACGCTCCGTCAGAAACGCCTGTATCGCATCACGCAAGCTCCCTTCACATTGGCAAGAATTTCGAGTGCGGCGCCTTCTTCACCTTGAACGGCAAGGAATACATCATAACAGCTGTTGAGGAAGAGACGTCACGCTACGTCCTCTGGATGTGCGGCGCCCTCACTCTAACGCCCAATGGCAAACCCTCTTTCACCCCCCTATCCCACGGCGCTGTCGACCATGGCATCTACTATGGCCCCCACGTCTTCCGCGGCGCCAAGAATGAAGTTATGCTTTCCGGCTGGGCAGACGAAGACCTCGACGCCTCACCCGCTCTCAAAACCACACAGGGTTGGTCAGGCTGCCTCACCTTACCCCGCGAGCTCTTCACTCTCACGCGGCCCATCACTCCTATCGACCCACAAGCCGTCGACGCACATCTGTGGACGCGCGATGAGGAATCGGGCACAATGACAACTCTCGGCGTGCGACCAGCCCGCCAACTTCGCGGCCTCAGATCAGGCTCGATGATCTACTCCCTCGAAGCCCTGCGCCATCTCCGCTCAAAGGGTTATGAAATTGAAGCCCGCTTCCGTGGTCTCTCAGGAAAAGAGTTACTCACCTTCAATGTCCGCCAATCCCCCAACGACGAAGAGGTAACCCGCGTCATCTTCTCCCTCTCTACTCACTCCGTCTCCATCGACCGCTCCAAATCCTCCCTCCCCCACGGCCGCCTCACCCCAGACTCAGGACCATTCAATTTACAAGACGGTGAAGACCTGCACGTTAGAATATTTGTAGATAACTCCATCATCGAAGTCTACGCCAACGGCCGCTTCGCCCTCTCCTCACGCGTCTACCCCTCCCGTCCCGATGCCCTAGGCGCATCAATCACCTTCGACGGCCTAGACGCCGAGAGCGTGGGTGTATGGATGCAAGTCTGGGAGGGGCTGGTGGCGGCGTGGCCGGAGAGGGGGAGAGAGGTGGTGGGCCTGGATGGACGGATGGGCGAGATGGAGATTGAAGACCAGTATGAGGAGGAGGATGACTGGAGCGAGGATTCGGATGCAGAGTTTGAGGTTTATGGCGCGTTTGAGAGGGTGCAGGAGATGGGTGGGGTGGGTATTGGGGTTGAGGCTAGGGCGGTGGTTGCGTAGGGGAGGTGTGTAATGAATGCCTTTACTCTTCTCGACCTCGCACCGATTCTAGGCAGGCTGGCAGTTTGCACGGTTTTCCTTCGTGATTTAGAGTGAATTATAAATCGTCCGAGACTGGAGACGCGGACAGAGCAGGGCAGAGCTCGGCCACATATTTCTTCCTTTTTCTAACGTTTTTGGCATTTTCTCGCTTGGGTGATAATTCGGCTTGCATGAGATTTGACGTTTGGACAGATATTAGACGCGGGAGGGTTATGAATTTAATGACTTGTTACTTTGATATTTCTGGCACGGCATGATCCTTTCGGTTTTTGAAAATATTACAAATCTGCAAGTCCACTATGTACCTTCCTGTAGTAAATTGTAATCTTATGTGAAGTGATTTGCTTAAGTCTTATAAAAGGCAACTTGCTTCATTTTCTATAAAAAGTATACGCGCAAACTTGATGGAACTTGAAGGAAAGTGCGCCAACTGGTCAGCAAAAGTAAATAAAATATGCGCAAACTTAATAGATCTTGAAGGAAAGTGCGCAAACTGGCAGGAAAGGTACCTTTACAGTTCGCGAATTTTTTTGGCATCTAGAAATAGTTGGCCAAATTTGGCGCAGTTCCCCTTTTTACTTCTGCGGGCGAAGGTCAAGCTCGGGTTATGTCGGTATAAATTTCCCTGCTGGCGCTCTCAACGCCAGACCCCCGGCGACGTCACGATGCTATAATAAGATCGATTCTCACTGGCACGCGCCCCTTTGTCTGGCGTGCTGTCGCCGTGTTTCACTTACTGTCACCGGCATGCAGTTGCAGTCGTCTGGCCTTCTCACCGTCACCCCTTATCTCGTCACTGCTTTTGCGAAGGGAATCGAGCGCCGGATGTGTTCCACCGCCCTGGGATGAGATACTTCACGGCTATACTGGACAAGTGCGGCTTGAATTTCCATTTCCGACTTAGCATCAGGGCATTCTGTAGTCGAGCTCTTACTGTGTAAGTGTTCCAGGTAGCGTTCTGTCAGCTCTTGAATCTCCTGATCCACCGCTTGGTACTCTGGGGATTCTTCATCCCCGCCCCTGAGTTTTCTTTTGGTCTTGGGCTGCGTGATGATCTTTGATCGTCTGTCGAATGGGTATCGCCCAGGAGTTGATCATAACACTAGTATATAATGCTTTAGCAAGACATTTCGAACGTTATTTGATAATTCTCGGAAACGCGACCCTATTGGCGATTAAAATATTCTTGTTACCAGATATCCAAATCAGTGTTTTACCACTGATCACGACGAACGACTCCTTCTTCCACGATCAAGCAAGGCACTTTAGTAGCTGTTGCCTTTTTTGTTTTCTTACCGTTTTCTCTGTTTCCCGCTGTCATCCATTATACTTACTTTGATTTCCTGCCTCCAACAATATATTATCTGGAGCTAAATGCACCGCGAAGGCCTATGCGGCCAGATGTCCCTAAACATCAAATAAAATTCCGAGTCCCATTTCTTCTGAACGATTTCCTGCTTGTGAGCTCGGCTGCTCCATTCTTCGCTCATCTAGGGTCCACCGGGCGTCCTTGGGAGCTCGTTGTATGTTTGATGACTAAGGGGCCTATGATACCCCGATGAGTGCATTGAACTACGAAGAAGGGTTAAGAGTCGACGTAAGCCTATTTATGGGGATGCGACGAAGCCTCTTAAGCTCAAGATAGCTGACATGGCAAGCCAAGCGTGCAAACCGAAGATTTTCACCCACAGAAGAAGTGGTTCCCAAGACGAACCAAATTTTGAAATCGAAGCTTTTCGCTCATAGGAGAACCCGGTCGGTAGCGCCCCCACTGTAGGGTATCCCATTGCTATTATATACAGTAGTATCTTGAGCCCGTCTAGACACATGCTGTCAACGATTCATCTATAACATAGTGGATAAGTGGTCTGCAGCTCCTCCTGGCGATATGGCCACGGAGCACGTGAATATTTATTTATTCTTCTCCCCCGCCCTTGCTTATCTGCGCGATCACGTAATTTAACATCTGCAGCTGCGTCCACCCATCAACAGCTCGCCACCCTCACGCCTCTCCCACACCCCGAATACCCAACCGCCTCAACAACTCCACCAACTCCCCAGTAACCCCATCCTCTCCAACAATCGCTTCCAACACTCCTCCTACCAACTGATCTCTCACTCCAGCCTCTGCCACCAAACTCCTCAACCAAGCCTCCTCTTCTCTCCCAAGCACAACGCCACTCACATCCCTCACTAGCTCCCCAAAGAACTCAAGCAGCGTAACATGCATCAGCACATCCTCCTGATCCACCATCTCCACCGCAGCAAAATGCAGCAGTCCCTTCCCTGACGCACCATATGTCTTCTCGGAATCAGGAAATTGCGAATGTGACAATGTACCAATATCCAGCACTGCCAATGACGGGAGCAGGCGCAGGAGACGCGCTTGAGCGAGTGAGCGCTGGCGCTCGGGGAGGTAATCCGGATCATCTTCCGGGGTAGCAGCACTGCACATCGCAAATATCGAGGCGTAGATATCCTTGTCGCCGAAGATGCGACGCCAGAGCAATCCCTGCCCCTGTCCAGCCTTCTTTGCGGGTGCGGGAAACGTAATCACATTTCCACTATCGCGTCGGAGTGGTGGCGTGGGACAGTCTGTCGCTAGTAGTGCGGCGAGAAGTTGCGTTGCGCGCTCGCCGACGCCGACGGCGGGGCTAGCAAGCCAAGTACGGATGAGTTGGGCGATTAAGGCGGGGTGAGTGGCGAGGAGGGCGGTGTCGGAGGCGGAGGAGGCGGCTTTCTCAAGGATGGCGAGGGCGAGAAGGCCTGGGGGAGGAGAGGAGGCAAGAGCGAGTGTTAGGGCGGGTGGAGGGGCGATGGGGAGAAGAGAGGTGAAGTTGAGGGGAGCGAGGAGTTTGGTGGTGAGGGAGGCGACGGGGGTGGGGTCGTGAGGGGTTTGATTGAGGACGGCGGTGAGGAGAGGAAGGAGGAGGGTGAGGAGTGGCGGGGTATTTGCAGCTGCTGCGTGTTAGCTTCGTTCAAGACGTGGGTGACGCTGGATAAGCCCGAGTTGGAGAGGAAACCCTGGGGGATGGCGAGGCTATCATCTTCCCTGTGAAAGGCATGTTTCACTCGTGACAAACGGCGTCTCCTTCTAATCAAAAGAGATAGGTTCAACAGCCTTGTTCCTAGCTGGCCGATAAAAAGAAATAATATCCACTTACGCGTAAGTTGTAGCTCTACATCATCAAACAGCTTCGCATCAAACGGCGTGTCGGGCTTCTCAATGAGGACGTGGAGGTGCTTCTCCAGCGCATCCAACCCATCTATCGGTGCAGCCTCCATCTTGCAAAAGTCCAGTCTTATTCTTTGTTTTTGCTCGAAATTGCCTTCTTAAATTTCTCAAAGCTGCGATATGTCGAAGGTGTAGTCTGAATAAGCCAAGCCAGGCACACAAGAGCCGACGAAGCCAAGGGAGGAAGGCTGACAAACCTAGAGTGGCAGGCGGTCGGGATTCTGCCGCCTTTAGTCTGCGGGGGAATTTGGCGCCACCAAATTTCTCTCAGCCTCGCCGCCGACCTCATTCTTTCGCGACGTAATCGAGCTGTTGTATATCTCGATCGTTCAATGCCGCTATTCACACTTGCTATATCACTGTCCGATTAATATACTACGGCTGGTGTGCGATAAAACGTACTGCAATCCCCCCAGATTACACGACCACGAATCTACGACTCATCCCAGGCAGACTCAGTCAGAAATAACCGCCTCGACTGATTAAAAGCCTCACCCGCCCAGCACCCCGCCAACCTCCAAAATGTCGCGCGGCGGCCGAGGCGGCGGCCGAGGAGGAATGCTCAAGGGCGTCTCCTGGGAATACGATCCCACGCAAACACTCGACTCCGCCCCTACCGAGCTCTTTCCGGTATTTTTCCCTCGCCCCGCATTGACGTATCGCACAAGCTAACCCGCCCACCACAGGACTATACAATCCCCTTCGCCTCCCCCGCCACCCCTACCGAGCAGCGTGCAGTGCGCCTCTACAAAGATTTGCGCGAGCAGATCCATCACGGCCCTCTATACACGAAAGCACCGCCGAGGGATCCGCATACGGCACCCAAGATTTTCGGCGAGGAGCAAGAGAATGAGCTATTTGAGGTGCGAGGGCGGACAGATACTGATCCGTTTGTGGGTGTGCCGACATATACAATGAAGTATGATCGGAAAGAGAGGGCGATTCCGGTGTTGTCTGGGAGGCCGTTTAGTGAGTCGTACCCACATTGAAGGATGCAGTGGACGAGTGCTAATATGTTGAACAGTCAAGGCGTTCTTTCCCCCGGAACTCCACGCCACGCTAGAGGGTTCGGATGGCCTCGCTGCACGGAATACCATTTCGCGCGCGATACGGAAGAAGCTGATCCTGGCGCGTGAACCGGGGCTTGCTGGTGCGACAGAGGAAGAGCGGAAACGTGCATTACTGGCAAAGCTGGATGGAGCAGCAGAAGAGGATGGGGAGGAGGAGGAGGGTGAAGAGGAGGGAGAAGAAGAGGATTATAATTACGAAGATGATGAGGAGGAGATGGGTGGAGATTATGATGCAGAACAGTACTTCGATGATGGTGGGGAAGGCGGAGATGATGACGAAGGAGGGGGTGGTGATGATTATTAGGTTTATGACCGGGTGGGTGGATTTGAGGGTTAGAGATTGGTTACGGAGTTTGAGGAAATATTCTCAGTCACTATGGAGGCACTATGGCGGTTTGGAAATCTGAAATGTGATAAATACCCAAGTCAGTCCCTATATCAGTGATCAACTTGTCAGGCTCTATCTGTCTTGAGGTCTTGCATGTTAGTTCATATTCAGGTTCTCCATCCACAGTTACTGCCTAATACCAACTAGCTTCTGGGGGTCCGACAAGAAGATATGGCTTGCTAGTTCCTGTTTAATACCAAATTGGTTTCTGGGGATCCGACAAGAAGATACGAGTACGACTTGCCAGTTAGTACGGGGACAGCAGCGATGCAGGAAGCCCAAGCAGCACTGATACCAGTAACGACGATTCGGAACCTATAATTCCGATTCAGACACTCCACTTGCCAACGCCAAATCTGGTGGCAGTATACCTAACGGGCTGGTGGACATAGCGGCTGTTGCTATCCAGAAAAGAAGCCACACGAGAAAAGGAGAAGGAGAGAGAGTGGAAGTCTCACGACATATTTATAGCAGGCATGTAGTCTGGTGGGAGGACCCAGTTTAACAAACTTATCTATGAGAGTCTACCGACAGTACTGCTATAATGAGCTCGAAACAGGGATGTTATAGTGAAAGGTCACCTAGCCACAACTCTCCCAGCTGCTTCTTGGATATCACCGAGGGTCCGGACAATACCGTTGTATGGAACGCTCCCTCCCAAGCTTCTGGGCAGGATGACAATCGCAGCGAAATGGCATGGGCTGCGTCGAGGAAATAAGAGGACGCAGATGGTGAGCAGAGTTATGATGACGAGAAGGACGCGGTGATGACAAGAACGCGGTGATGACAAGAAGAATGGTGACCAGCAGGGTGTCGGTGACGATGAGAACGACGACGAGGACATCGGTAAGCAGACCCAGCCAAAAAGGTAACATCGTTATCCTCCTTGTTAGGAAGACACTTCAACCTGACTGAACCGTTGTTGGTAGGATCGAAGCTGCGGACGTGTCAGTTGTAGTCAGTGGATGAAGGGTCTTGATTCAAGCCAGAGACATGGTCGAGTCGGCGGCAAGTCAATCGAAGAAGTGTTAGAAAACGCATCTCGATGCCGAGACAAAAGGGTGGCATCGGTCGACGACCGGGCACCAGTTTTATGCGCCGTCCTCCGAGGCCATATCAACCCCGATGTCTCTGGCGATAGCTGCCAGATCATAACTACCGTAACAACGGCTGGTAAGCTGGCAGGTATCGTAGGTGACATACGGCCTCATGATTTGAGGCGTGGGTCTGCGAGAGATATTGCGCGCATGTCAGAAGAAGATGCCTCTGCGGGGGCAGCCTTCAGCGGCAAGAGCGACTACCAGCAATACCAGCAACGCCAGCAACGCCAGCAACGACAGCAACGACAGCAAACGACAGCAACGACAGCAACGACAGCAAACGACAGCAACGACAGCAACGACAGCAAGAACGACAGAAGGGACAAGAATTGTTTGAGGTGAGAAAAATCTGGAGACTCCTCGCAATCCAAGAGTCTTGGGCACAGGCCTACCTTTAGTCCAGCTCTTGTCGTGCCAGAGAAGGCAGTTTGACGATTATGGTACCATCCTGTGTCAACTGAAGACTCCCCGCTCCCACAAGTCCGAGAATTTATATTTCCACTCTCTCTACGACGCATCCCAGCCACCCCCTTCCCAGCATCTCCAACCGCCCACACCAAACCCCACGCATCCTCATCGCATCACCAAGCACGTTCCACACAGCCACGAGGCACCCATTGCATGATATGTATGTATGCACCCAAGTCACCTTAAAATCGGCCGTCTGCAGAGATCGTCGATTTAAGGTGGCATACCGTACAGCAAGCCACGTCGGTTGTCTCAGATCGTGGCATTGACGATCATCGTGGGGTGTCTCGCGCGGTCTCGGGCGCCGAGTCGTGGATTTTTCGCTGACATCTCATGGCGGGCGGATGGAGGAGGAAATGGAGCACAGCTTGCCTGGGCCAGGGCTATGTGATGAAGCGCTGTTGGAAACTGATCATTCGGTATCTATACCCATTCAAGGATGAGATGGCACTTCGGGCTGTAGTAAACCGCATGACCGATCGTCGATCGCAGGAGAAGAAAATTGCAAAGGAAGAAAACTCGTGGAGCGATTAACGGCAGGAACGTCCGTCTGACGGCGAGAACAAATAACGGTGAGAACGACTTACGGTAAGACGACCGACAGCGAGAACCGCCGACAGCGAGAAAAGCCAATGGTGAGCAAAGCCAACGGTGAGAATGACTAACGGCGAGAACGGCTAACAGTGAGAAGAACTACTGACAGCAAAAAACAAAGCCCTCACGAACTACACTTGTAACACCGCGCTCTTGACGGTGTCGCCGGTTCTATGATGTCAGCCTGTAGACAAGTCTGATTCCAGGGACGTTAATATGCATGCGAGCTCAACAATCACAAGTCATTGGGCGTTGCTACTATTGATATATTTCCATTTCCTCGCATCGGGTATCAAAAAAAAGACACTGCCACTACATACATACAGGGTACACACAGTCATACACCCAACGCCTCCCTCCCCCTTTCCCTTCCCATTTCCTGCCCTTCCCATCCCGCCCATATATCCATTTCCTCTATTTACCCCTCCAACCGCCACCTTGACTCCGCTGCTTTCCTCATAGCTCGCCCATTTAGTCATTGACTTTGCAGTCATGGGCGGAGCGGGTCTCTTCCGTGGCGGTATGGCCTCGGTACCCCTCCAGTCAGCGCACTGCGCGACGACGGGTATCCAGGTAGGTAGGTAGGTATGTAGGTAGATATGTGTTCTCAACAATTCAGCCCTCAGCAAAACGGCGGTGCAGGACTCAGTCCCAACACTCATCTCGCAGCCCACAGCATCATCATCCTTTCACATCATCGCCCCCGCACCCCACCTCCCTCACCGCTTATCCATCTCCCCCCTCAAACTCCTCGTCGCCTCCCTCTCCCCCAACGCCTCCACACTCCCCACAACCCTCACCCGCTTCGCCTCAACCTGCCTCTCCACCCCCGGGTGATCATCCCACGCCCTCGCCTCGTCATGGCTCAGCGCCAACCCAGGCGTCTCCCTCAACGCAGGGTGGATACTCGACATCACGCCCCCAAACAGCGGTGCGGGGCCATTATCATAGCGCTCCCCTAGCCCCTGTTCCACGGCGCCGCCGCCACCGCTGCTAAACTCCTGCCCCGCCCCGCCGGAAGCATCATACCGTTCCTTAGACCTATACAGGCTCCCCCCCTCCGGCGGCGACTCCCGCCCAGCCTCAGGCATATCCACCGGATTCGCAGCGGCATTCGAAATCAGCCCCGCGTTTTCCTCGCCATCATACTCTGCAACATGGGGATTGAATTTCTTGCGACTAAACTCCTCCGCGATCGGCAAGCCCATGGGCGGCCTATACGCCGTGTCTTCGTTCCTGTCGACCTCCACCTCCGCAGTGTGCGCCTGCAGAGCGAGCGCATCGCGCACATCGCGCGCGTAACTCGCGTCCTGCTTGCGGCGGCGCGCGCCGACGAAGAGCCACCTGATCCCGCGACCGAAGGCCTTGACGATGTCCCAGGGGTTGAGGGCGTCGAGGAGGGCGCGGGCGCCGAGGAAGCCGCCTTGGTTGGGTCCGAGGTCGTCGGGGTCGCCGGTGGGGTATTTGGAGGTTGTGTCGGGGGAGGCGGAGCGGTCGGGTCGGTAGGGCGCGTGGGGGTAGGCGAAGATGTGGAAGATTGCGAAGAGGGCCATTTCGACGCAGATGAGGAGGGAGGGGATGCCGACGTAGAGGTCGGGGAAGGCGAGGTAGGCGTTTGCGTGGAGGATGGAGAAGGTGGAGGAGGTGAGGATGGAGATGATGAAGGTTTGCCAGAAGGAGAGGAAGATGACGAGTTTGATGGCGAGGACTTTGAGGAAGGGCGAGTGCTCGGCGAGGTCGGTGCGGAGCTGGATGTAGAATTGGATTAGGAGGTACATTGCTACTGTTACTGCGGTGGCATTGATGACGAGGACCTGTGGGTGTTAGCTACGCATATGGTAGACAGAGTGAGTGGACGACTTACCCAGATATGCGCAAACCACGGCATATTGCTCCCCTCGCAATACACATCAAAATACTGCGTCACGACGGCCGTAATCGTCATCGCAACCCTCACAAAGCAATACTGATAAATGCCGGCCCACACGACATTAAACCAGGTCAACCCGCTCCTCGGGGTGCGCCAGATGCCCCTCTGCCCGCCACAGCACTTGGCGAACCAGTTCACCGGCAGCACCCACGGCTTGATCGGGTGCATGGCGCGGAAGTAGTCCTTCTGGCTGTGCAGCGTGGGCGAGGTGTAGTGGCACAGCAGCGCGAAGAAGGAGGCGATCGCGAAGGCTTCGTAGCAGTCCGAGATGACGCTGAAGTACACGCTGTGGTAGTAGAACCAGAAGGAGAGAAAGCGCGCCACGGCGTAGACGGGGATCATGACGAGGATGCGGATTATGCTGCGGGGGGATGTTAGTTGGTTGTCTTTCTTCTC